>OX155956.1:37290785-37351637 GCA_944548615.1 Micropterix aruncella
TTATAAGTTTTATATTATAGGTAGGTGGTATCTCCGAAACTACCCATCCGATTTCAAACATTCTTTAACTAATAGGAAGCTCCATTATCCATGAGTGTTATAGACTGTGATAAGTATTGGTTTTCAATGGGAAATCATAATATTTGTAAATCAAGTCGGAGAAAATGTGCTGGTGCGTTGCTTTATCGGCGTGCGCTGACGAAACGGTTTCATATATGTGAAAACGATGTAATACAAAAAACATCGGCCTCTAAAGGTCTAAAAAAATGTCAGCGACTGCATATATCTATATTTTATATTTGCTACGATAAATGCATTTATATCTCAAAAAAAATAAGAAAAATAAGTAGGCAGAGTTTGTTAAAGACATTTGCCATAAAATAAGAATCCTTATCAAAATAGATTAATCCATTATCACGGGTGGTCAATAAAGTTAAAATAAGCCATGTACTAGGGTTGTCGACTACAGCGGGCGAGCCCGTCACCTTGGAGTGAGCGCAGAAGACTTGGACAAAACAGTCCACCGTCTAGCTCCGCCACATACCCGTAACAGGCCAATGCCTTAACCGCAAGATATCCAGGAGTGTTACCCAGCGGGCTTACACTGACGCCCTTACTTCCAATTGCGCCCTTAATCCAGTCTCTCGTTACGAGTTCGAGGTCGCTTGCGCGGTCCTCTTCCTTATGAAGCGGTGAACCGGTGTATACCGAATCTATCGCGGATCACAGCATCCTTTGCCCGGCTGTTCACCCAGGATCGGGTAGCCGATGGTCGTTTCAAGAGCAGTCGTCGTAAGGTCCGCAACCACCCCCGCTCTATAGGAAACAGTATATGCTTCCAGACTCCCCCGACTGTTAGTCAGAGTGTGCAATCGATTATGCCGCACGGCTTATGCCGCACGGTGCGCAGACCGTCCAGGAGCGCCAGAAGGTTGATTCCCAGGGGAAACTAGCCGTAAGGCCAGAGTATTACCCATGCTCGCACTTCATGCGTGGAGGCCGTCGGTTGGGTGTTGACCTGTGAGTGTGACCAACCCTGAACAGAATGGGTCTTCGTGGCCAACTCAGCAAGTGCCATTAACTCCCAATAAGCCATGTACTGTAAGATTTTATGTGGTAAAGTTATAAAGATATCATGAAATTAGTAATGCGTGCAAGCACCCTGAAATACCTAGCAGGCGGTGGCGGCGGCTGCTGAACTAGCAAGGTCAGCGCTCGGCGGAAGGCGGCACGGGTGGCGAAGAAGAAGACGAATACGTCTACAATATAAGTAGCGTGCATCTTGAGGGGAACGTCTTGCAATATATATCTAAAGGTAGTGTCTAAAAAACGCAAATTAACGCCACCCTCCTTAAATTAACAAATCGATTCGAAACTTTATGCGAAGCGAAGCCGCGGGCAACAGCTACTATAATATAAAGTAGTAAAAATACTAATACCGAAATCCGGTATTCATATTTTAACTCCTGCATATCGTTAGATTTTCCGTAATTCCGGTATTCAAGCCCTATTTGCTGCCAAGCCTGGCGAGATAAGGCCGCCATTTATCAATTTCAAATAGGCCTTTAAATATTTATTCAATGATCGGTAAAGCTGTATTTATATTTTGATCAACCGCTGCTAATAGGGTAGTTTTAGTATGGTAACGAGTGCGCTGTTCACACTTACTGTCTTCAATAGTAATAAAACTTTGTTTTCGGAAATATAACACTTCTGCATAATAGCGATTTTTTTCCACTAAGGCAATAATCGTAAATGACTGATTTTGGCATCGAATCTATAAGGTTAGTATTAGGGGGAGGGGGGTTCAGGAGGTGGGTTCTAGAGGGGAGAAGAGCGGGGACCTAAGCGACGCCGGGTAACTTTCTGCTAGTTACTTAAGGAAAGATAACAATAAATAATAATAAAAGATGAACAAAATAATGCTAAAGAAAAAGGATGAGGTCACAAGAAAAGATAAAAGGGTAGAGAGAAGAATTGGCTTTTCAGAAGAACCTTAAACATAGAGAGCGATTCTACAACTCTGACATTTAGAGAGAGCTGGTTTTATAATCGAGCTTCATTTATAGGAAAAGAGTATCCGAGAAAAACAGAAAACGAGATATTCGGCCAAATCTGGTAGTAAGGGCGAAGGTCAGCCCGCTGCATTCACTTACCAGTGCCTAGCGGTAAGGAGTAAACTCTCAAGGGTTTATTAGATTTTTCCGTCCTGCAGTTTGGTCGCAGATACGAAGTCGCTTGCGCGGCTTCTACCTGATGTTAGGGCTAAGTTAGTTCCAATTTATAGCGGGATGTGGCGCCCTTTGCCCGTCTTTCATAATACAGTACAATACAACACAATACAATCAACTACTCCAGTAGATGTGTCACAAAATTAAATGCTTAAAATTTAATTATTAAAAACATAACTATCATGATAGTTGTCATGGCTGTAATATTATATTCAATATAACCTACATACAAATAATCAAAATATAGTAATGTGATTTAATAGTAAGGGAGAATAATATATTAAAATAGAAATGCAAATTATATGTAGAATAATCAAAGTAAAATTATTTTATTGTTCATCCAGCAATATGCCCTCGTAATTTTTTAAAAATAAATATATTATTATGAATAATGAATTATATGAGAATTAGAATGTAAGCTATCATAATACCATTATGTTTAAAACTTTACAAATTTTACTAATTATCAACATGGAAAATAAACTCGGAATTTTCAAACTCCCATACATATACCATAAATTGGGTTTGTGACAAACTATTTACAATTATCTTTTTAAATTAGTCCTCTCCACGGCTTTTCATTTGCTCTGTAATCTTATTACATATAGTAACACAAATTTTGGTGAATAAAACTGCATCGCACTTTGCTAAACCGCTGTCGGTTTATATGGAGATTGGATTTATTCCTCATATCGTGATGATGAAAATACTATTCACCGGAACTTCTGCTAGGTGTCACATGGGATAATGTGGCCAACGGGTCGTTTCGAGAGTAGCTGACATCAGGTCAACAACCACCCATATTTTCGCCGATTATTCGCCGGAGTGCATAGTCGATTGGCTAACGCCGCACGATGCGCAAACCACCCAGCAGAACCCGAGGTCTTCCCCCAGATGATCCGATCCCACCTATCCACGAAGCACCTGAGACAGAGGTCACATATTCCTTTGCAGATTCGCCCCTCTTCAGGGAGGCTACCGGATGACAGTTGAACCGTGAGTGGAGCCGACCCAAAATGACAAACAGGTCATTTGGCCCAAGGTACACGGAACCGTTACCTGTCATCAGAATACAAATAGTACGAGGAAGTAAGACCTGCTGTAATGGGATTATTTTTTATTTATTTTATTTATTTATTTTAAATATAACATGCGAAATTCATAAAATGGTCATACCAAGTAATGGTGCGAAATAAACGACGAGCCACATTCACATGACCATGCGCAGCGCATGCCCAACTAGACCGAGTATAGCCTGTATCTGGGCATACGATTTATTTTCAGACTTGGGTAGAGAAGCATAACTGACGTAGGACACATACACTTATACACACACATATACATATACACATATATACATATACATACATACACACATACACATATATGTTACATTATGTTTATTATCTTATATCACATTGCAGGTATATTATTTCTAAGAGATGATTTGCAGAAGATCGTTCTCTGTCCTTGAACGATCTACATATATCGTCAAGAAGCCATTTTTTTATGTTTTAATTGAATAAAAAGATACTTTTTTTTTTTTTATGTCGTCATCAAGACGGTTGAATATTTGACGGGTGCGATAAAGTTTAATTGCCTTTGGCCATTTAAGATGGAGAATAATAGTAAAGGCAGCACACTTCCTTGCTGAATGCCATTAGTGATCTGATCGTTTCGGGTGTTGTATCACACAGCTTACACCCCCTGAGATATGAAATTGCGTGCCACTTTATTGCGTCATTGGAGCAGTTAAGGGATTTTAATCAATTGTTAAGCCATCTATTATTTCATTATCTATCAGCAAAGCCACAATGATTTCATATTTCGTCGGTCTTTAATTGCGGTTAGGAGGCGACGAGCGGCGAACCGCGCCGCAATCAATAAGCACGCCATCTGCTCCATAGACTGATCTCGGGGCGTTGTATCGAGTCTGTAAGCCGAGCCGGGCGAGAAGTAGGTGGAGTAGGGCAAAGGGGGAAGGCGGGAGTTAATGGAAGAGCAACTGACAGCCGCTGCAACTTGTCTTTATCCCGCACAACTTTGAGCTCGCCCGCAACTAAGGCACCGCACCTACAGCAGCTTCAGTGTCTGCATTTATAGCTAATGCTAAAATAAACAAAAGTATTAGTGACTACAGGTTATTAACACGCTTTTATTAGGTCGACCTGTATGTAACTAACTATGTCATGGAATCTATGGTAACTAAGTTGCGAAAAGGAGGGACAAATAGGCGTTCATTTTGTATCTGTCTAGTGCTGTGTTTATGTTGGACATAAATTCAGAACTCGTCAGTCTCGAAATATTGAACTGTCAATCTATAAATCTTCTGACACTCCTGGACGGTTTGCGCACCATGCGGCATCAGCCAATCGATTGTGCATTCTGAATGACAGTCAAGGGAGTTTGGAAACAGTACTGTCTCCTATAGAACGGGGATAGTTGTTCACCTTACGGCGACTGCTCTTGTAACGAACAATCGGCTACCTGATACCGGGTGAACAGCCGGGCAAAGGATGCCGTGCTCCGCGATAGATTCGATATACACCGTTTCACCGCTACGTAAGGGAGAGGACCGCGCAAGCGACCTCGAACCCGTAACCAAACGGGAGACTGGAGTAATCTGGTTGCAACTGGTAGTAAGGGCGCGAAAGTTGGCCCGCTGGATGACTTACCTGGATATCTCGCGATAAGGCGTTGGCTTCTTACTTGCATGGGGCGGAACTTGACGGTGGACTGTTTTTGTCGTAAGTCCCATGCGCTCACCTCACGGGAGATCAATATCGTTAAAACTTCCTGAGGTGACGGGTTCGGCCGTTGCAGTTGACACTTCTAATTATACTTTGAAGTCACATTTTTAGTGGCACGATTTATGCTTTCTTCAATCTCGTGGGTAAGATACCGGCCCTCGTGGATTGTTTTAAAAAATCAAAATTTAAAAAAAAAGCAAATTATCGCACTTGGCGATGAATATTGAGTAATATAGTTAGTGCTAGAGCCTTGATAAATGTCAATTTGCGTTGAATATATAAACACGACTGTGTTTGAAATTTCGATTTCTTACATGCTCTTATAACAACAATTATGACACTATCAGACCTACTAAAATATTGAGTTAAGACTGAACTGTTTTAAGGTTCCAGTAATTCAGAAAAGGAGGTCTCACGCAGAAGCCAGATGGCAAGATCGGCCATGAGCAAGCTAGAAAGGCTGTGGAAGAATCGGGGTATAAGTCAGCGGACTAAGGTCAGGCTGGTTCGAGCTCTGGTTTTCTCGATATTTCTCTATGCATCGGAGACATGGACCCTGAAGTCTGGGATACGCACCAAAATCGATGCACTGGAGATGTGGTGTTGGCATAAAATCTAGGAATCCCATGGACAGCACGCCGCACCAACAAATCTGTCCTGGAAGAACTCGGCATCCAAGTGAGCCTATCCACCATATGCATGAGAAGGGTCCTACAGTTCTTCGGTCATGTTGCCAGGAGAAACCCAGAGAATCTGGAGAAAATGCTTTCCGGGGGTCAAGTAGAGGAAAGAAGAAGCAGAGGCAGATCACCGGTCAGATGGAACGACCTCATCAAAGAAGTTACGAAAGGGTCAATACAATCTACGACCCGCCATGCAGAAGACAGGTCGAAGTGGAGGAGCCTCGTAGGCAAACTGTTGTCTAGTGGCCACGATCTTTAGTAATGAGGGAACGATGGAGAAGAAGAAGAATTCAGATATTGAATATTCATAGTTTCACAAATTCTTGGATTGTCACTTAAAATATAAAACTGTAAGAAAGGTCAATCATACAAATAGCTTTAAAACTGCTGATATTTAATAGTCGTTTACTTCGATAATTTAATTATCAGGACCGGGTTTTCCCTTTTGAAGATTATTTATACCTCCCTGAAAGAGCGAGCTCATAAAAGTGCCTTGAGCACTTAGGCTTAAAAATACATGAAAGAAGGCTGAAAGGCTGCTTTTACAGGCCAGGTCAACAAGAGCATATTAATCTTGCGCGATAAATAATTACATTAGCCTATGAAATGAACCCGTTCTTTTTCACACTGTGGCTCAAGTGTCAAGGTGCTCGATTAATTTTTCACGCACGTCACCCGCTAAAAGCAATAGCATGTCACCTCTTCAGCCGGTGGCCTATACACACACCCACACACACACATATAATATGATGGCGTATGCATGTCAGACCATATTGCAATTCTAATGGACCGTAACGTGGGGTTTATTTATTTTTATTTTTATTTTATTTATTCGTTTCAACTTGGCAGAGAGTTAAAAGTGTGATCGTACAGATATATTTTGAAACTATTTATATAAGCAATAAGGAAATGAACACAACCCATACGATCATTCTAGACGAATGCCCAACTAGACCGAACAGCCTGTATCTGGGCATACGAATTATATAGCCTTTGTTTTTGAGTAGTACTGACGTTTGAGTAGTACTGACTAATAGACTACTTTCAATACTAACACTAAGATAATGGCATAAAATTGTACACACATTTATACAAATATATATGATAAAGGGTTAGTTACATACATATATACACATATCCACATACAAACATACATACATACATATATAATAACACACACACATACATCTACATACACACATATTTTAAATTATTGTATGAAGCAATTCTTTTTCAGTCTTTGTACGACCTACTTCGTAAAGGAGCCATTTTTTACTTTTATCTTAAAATTGGTGTACATTTTAAACATTTTTTACTGAGTCTTCTAAAGTAATAAATTTTTTTGGGGCAATGAAATACAACTGTCTTTGGGCAAAGGTTGTATGTACGTGAGTTATAAGCTTTATTCTCAATAAATACAGTGTTTATAAAATATACGACATCTCCATAATTGCGTTTGCTTTATCAAACCATAAATGGCTTCTTAGATGGTCAAAATCGCTTGACAATCCCGTGCTTGTCAAACAATTTTGATCATCTGGAACGAAGTTTGATGGCTTGACAAGCAAACTAAGTGCTGTGGACAATGCTCGATGAAAAATTATATTTTGGCAATGCTTTTCAAGCCTTGCTTGACTGTCTAGAGCAGTGTTTTCAATCAGTGGGTCGCGACCCCCTGGGGGGTCGCGAATAGACTCCCGGGGGGTCGCAGGCAATCTAAAAATGAAAATGGAAAATATTATATTCATTTATTCATTTTATTAGTATACTGGTATACAAGTCAGATACAGCTTAGCAAACATTCATACATATTAGCAAACAAAAATTTTTTTTATCGTAAAGAAAAGATAAAAAAAAACAAAATAAAACGAAGGAAAAAACACAACAATAAGTAATGTAAAAAGAAGAATTACAAGACAAAATGCAACGAGATCATTAAATATTTTAGCCACCAAAGAATTTTAGACTTCACTCGAGTAATATTCCTCCAGTGAGTAAAACGCCTTATCTGTAAGGTATCTCTTAAGGCGTCTCTAAAAATAATCTTTATTATATAATACGCAATATACAAACCTCTGCAGCTTCGTAAGAGAAACATATTTATTATGTGTATTTCGCTATTTATTTTACAAAAGTTTATGTTGATCTAAGATGGAAAACAGGTTGGTACAGCTTCGTAATTTAAAAAAAGTTAAAATTAATGTGGTTTTTGCCATTTTTTTTATAAAAAAATATTTATTACATGATTTCAGTTACAGCTGTGGAAGAGACTAAGGGGGGGGGGGTCGAGAGAACTAAATTACAGTCAAAGGGGGTCGCGTAACAGATTTTTTTTTAAATACTTGTCAAACAACTCACATCCAGTAGTCTCAAACCTTCCGATTTTTGGTATTTCTACCGATTTGGGGTCTATTCTACCGAAAACCGAAATATAACGATTTTTCCGCGATTTATGAGAATAAAAAAAGATTTTTTTAAAGAAGTTTTTAAAGTAATATTTAGGAAATTTAGAGATTACCACTTCTCAGGTTTAAAATTTCAATACATCTGGCCTATCTTTTTAAAAATTATTTTATAATACCGTGTCGTTCCATCTCAGTAGCGAATAGTCGTCTTTATGAAGATAGGTTCTACCAGGAGAGGCCTTGAAAGCTACCTCCTCCCTATCCAATTCTCAAAGTTGTTTCTACTTGCCAGCAGGAAGCACAGCAGTGGTTACTTTGTTGAAATATATCTAATCCTAAACCTTGAATAATATTGTTTTACAACAATCATTTACAGAGATTTATTACCATTTATGTCTACCGTATATCTTAACATCTAACTTGTAAAATACATGGTGCTCACATTTAATGACTTTTAAATCAATGAAAATAAATATTATAAATAGGATAGAAAACGAATTTACCGCGTGAAATTTGTAGCACCCGACGTTTCGGTGACGTTGCAGCCGCCGTTGTCTAGTGTAGACTGAAGAGCTGTCAGTCCGTTGTTTTGCGGGTAGGTCGCATACCGCTGCCACCACTGCGTAGGTTATAACAGTGGTGGGGGGGCAACTTGGAGCGCGGGAATTTTGAAAATCCGTCTTGCACACAACACTCACTGTATCCTGTTTTGCGTCTTTGCGTTCGGCGTTCGGCGGCGGGAACATTTTAATTAGAGGGTTCCACGTAGAAGAGAGTTTGTAGCCGTCGTCTCTATTGAAGTTCGGGGTTCTTCTTATTTCAATGGCTTCCCGGATCATGCGAGGAAAGTAGAATTGTTCCTCGGATAGAACAATAGGATTTTGAAACTGCATCCAGTGGTTACTTCCGCTACCCAATATATGTTTACGCGGTAAATTCGTTTTCTATCCTATTTATAATGTCAAACAACCGCGATAGTCTTCGATTTTATAGAAAATAATTATATACTCAGCTACCGCTTCTATATAAGGATTTTTAATTACGTCTAATTAACCTGGTATAAAGCTGCAAAATTTGACATTTTTTGTGAATATTTAAAAAATAACACAATATTTACATATTTCCTGCGGTTCGCGATCCCCCCCCCCCCCCCCCTCCCTAGCACGAGACGCAAAGTCGCCGCGCCGGCAACTAAAAAAAGAAGGTTAATAAGGCTTGAAACTGCTTGACAAGCATGCATTTCTTCCCAGCGCGCAACGCGCAGCGCTGTGCCGGCAAATGAAAGTATAAATACTTGACAATCATGCTTAATGTATTATTAGGCCACGTCAAGCTCTGATTGTCAAGAACGTAAATGCTTGCCATGTAATTTTGATCGTCTAAGGAGCCCTTAAGACTGTACCAATTTATTTATTATTAAAATTACCCGACGTACAGCAGAAAATGACGTTGGCTAGATTGCGTAAACAAGTACGTAATCAACGTATTTTTCTCTCTTGTGAAAATATATTTTCCAACAGCGACAGCCTTTGTCACTGCGTAATCAAATTCATTGATTTTCCGTTGTCGAAATTTCGCCATTAGCTCAATTTTAACAGATTATGACGTCACTGGATATATTTATAAGTCATTCCATTAAAAAATCCATTATAGGAATTGAATGCGCCCAATCGCAGACAGCAATTACTGCGCGCTATTGTAACGAAATTTCAATGAAAGCATTTCGATTGAATTCTAATAGCATCATTAAAAAATGAACTGAGGTAATTTATTTATTTATTTTATCATCGGAAACCTATGCATTACACATAGATGGGTTTATTTGATGATTTATCTAGCCAAATAGTATTCCGTAGTTATTATAATTCTGTCACTTGGACAGTAGAGAGTATCTTTAGATACTCGTATTATCAATACTGTTGGAGACTCCGTCCAACATACCCACAACAAAAAAGTAATTTCTATAGAATCGAAACCGCAAATACGCTCAAATATACACGAGCCAACTGCAATTGAATTCCAACTAAATTCGACATTTTATTCACAGTCAACCTATGACTAATGCCATTTCTTCTGATCGATACGAATTGACACAGTTATTTTTCCCCCACTGGTGGTTATTGCATCATTACATACCTTATAAAAAGCAGTACATTCGACACATATTTTATCATTTCCCTGTTGGGCAGTTATCGCGACTACAATGCATTATCAAGCAGTACCTGCATTATCCGCGATACCGATCGTCAAACCTCGCTCCTCGACTATACACTTCGGCTACACAACCACTACATCACCTCGAGCCCACACTACCTACGCATCGGCGAATTATCAAACAAGGCGTGACAAACTGGCAACCGATCATAGACCTTCTGAATAAATACTTCAACTTCAACTACAACGACTTTCAATAACGGAGAAAACTTACTGATGAGAACCACCCTTCGCTCACGAATAATTGGAGTCTAGTGAAGGGTGGCCACTCTCACAATACAAACGAACGTTGAATTTAGAAGGAAAATATGTACTCACTTACTTGCTTACTTACTATGTACTACTTACTAATATATATATATATATATATATATATATATATATATATATATATATATATATATATATATATATATATATATATATATATATATATATATATATATATATATATATATATATATATATATATATATATATATATATATATATATATATATATATATATATATATATATATATATATATATATATATATATATATATATATATATATATATATATATATATATATATATATATATATATATATATATATATATATATATATATATATATATATATATATATATATATATATATATATATTTAAATATCTTTTTAATATAATTTTAGCTGCTTTAATAACTAAAAAGATATAATAAAAAATACAGATAATCAAAATATAAAATAAAAAAACTTAGTTAAAGGATACTCAAATTAGAAATATTACAAATATAAAATTACAACAATAAAAAAAGAGTAAGAGAAATAGTCAGAAAAAAATTAATATAGTAATCCATGGTCGATTATCAAAATAATTGGATTTAGTACCAAAAATAATCATTACTTCAATTATTTAAAAGTCGGTAATATTTTGTGTAGTGTAATAAATAATTAAACACTTTGTATAATTTATTTTGCTAAATTAAAATTTTTAATATTTCTCTTCGTTAATAGGCCTTCCGGATTTATTCCTGTTGGCCGCGAAGAGGAAGAACGAAAAAAAAGCTAAAGTGTCAAATGTGAATATAAAGACGCACCGCGTAACAAGGCCAGTTATATTAAAGACGATGCTTTCTCCTTATATAAGAGCAAGGGGTCCCGTAGCATATGACACTCGGGAGGACAAAAGGATTCAAACAAAACACGTCTAAATTGGTTCAAGTGTTTAGAAATTATGATGAAATAAATAAACGGAAACATACATAAATTAATACTGAACACATAACACTCCTTTTGGGCAGTCGTTTAAAAAAACTGTAGTCACCACAAGACTTTCCCGGCAAGCAGACCCCCCCCCCCCCCCCCGCCAAACCTTCAACCACCCAACCCCTTCCATGCCCCTTAACACCCACCGACCCCCCCGCCAGCCAAACCCCCCTCCCCCTCTCTGACAATGATAGTCTAAATTTACTATGATCGTAAGTGTAGTATATTTATTTGTTGTAGTATTTCCGTAGTAATAAAAGGGCTATTTTCCAATAAGATATCCAATATGACAATCTTGGATATCATATGACTGAATTCAAAAATTATTTATAACGCTTGTATAAGAGATATTACAACCAAACGACGCATCTGTGTACCGAATTTCAAGTTTCTATTTCCAATACTTTGAGACTGAGGTAAGACTAGCGCGCCCGCTGGTGGACCGGTTTCAACCACAATCTTTTCAACATTTGCCAACAAATGATGCATGCATGCCAAACTTCAGCTCAATCGGATGAAACGTTTAGGCGCCATCGTGGGGCGCCACTTCTGTGTGGTACCAGGCGCCACACAGAAGTGCGTTCACAATATTTGCCTTTGCCGGGCAGTAAAAATGTCGTCTTTATTATGGCAATTAATTAAATTTACAGCATAAGGTAATTCGGAAATGCTGAATACATCTTCCTACCGACGAATAATTTAATGTAATATATTTCTTAAGTTATCACTACTAGATAAGGCTTATAATAGTTGATATCTTAGAAATATCAGGAATTTACTTAGTCTGTCTATGTTGATAAATGCCTACTATGCACTAGCATAGTCATTAATTCGATACGGACAGATAGGAACAGGTGGAGCGGTTAAATCAATTCTTGATCCGGCAATAAATGCCGAAAAAGCACGCATTAAGGAAATTAATAAAAAACCGCTCCGTTTACCATGCGAACAATAATTCCCAGACGTCAACGTAATGGAAATTATATACTTAACAGGAACAGCTATACTTAGCGGTTCTGATGTATCTCCAGAGGTATATATATATATATATATATATATATATATATATATATATATATATATATATATATATATATATATATATATATATATATATATATTGTAACAGAAATTCCTTTTTTTTGCGCTTGTGTCCCGAATTATCATTAAAGGTTACTTCTCAGGGTTTTCTATAACCTTTTTCTGTTCCGAAAATGTTGTTTATTGTTGCTTTTTGAAATCATCCAAAAATTTTCCTTAACAGCTGTCAGATGACATTAATGTTGCTATTATGGAGATATATTTATTAAAAGATAAATAAATAAATAAATGAATGACAACTAAAAATTATAATATTAATTAAAAAGAAAACCTACATAAAATTTAACTTTGATTAAAAAAAAAAATTGGAAGTAAATCTACACTCTTTGCCATAGAGTAGAGACATTCGTGTTTCTGGCAATAATGAGTTGTCAAACGTGTTCGGTTAGACTCATTTCCTGTTTTAACAATGGCGGGGCAGGTGCTGTTGCTCCGCCGAGGGAGGCAGAAAGTAGATTAAACAAGAAAGCCGTAAATTAACCGCCTGGCGGTAAAATTTGTGATGTGAAGTGTGTGTGATTTATCTGGTAAGCATTTTAATTTCATTTTGGGTAGCTTTTCCCGTAGGATCCTCGAGATTTTAACGGATTTTTCTATTGATCGCAGCTGTCGGCACCTCTGGTTTTTTTGAATAATTACTGCTGCTATATAAGTGACGAAATCGTCGCTAAATGTGACGGGAATTGCCTCCACGTCAAGGAATTTACATTCATTTCTGGAATTCTGTTATTTTTATTTGGATGAGCACATGTGACACGCCAATAAGCGGAATTTGAAGAAGGGTGCCTGCGGGCGAATAAACACGGATACTTTACATACTCTCGTGTTTCTTTTTGTGCTGTAGTCTTTTGTGTGTCTGAGGAAAAGGGTTTTCTGAGGGCCAAACCCAATGCTCATTAATATTTGGCCCACTCTCTGAGATAGTTTTTTGAGGTTAATTTTTTTCTTTTTCAAAATTTCTTTCGGGTATCTTTTTTTTAAATATAATTAGTTTCCTTCTTTTTCTTTAAAAGGAGGTGGCGTCCTTTTACTTTGATTCTTTTGGGTTTTGGTAGTTTCTACCGTGTTTCTTCCAAACACGGAAATTAGTATTTTGCGGTTATAAAATTAGCGCTCCAACGTTAGGCTTATAAATTGGATTTTGGCTTTTAGGGTATTCTTTTCCTCAGCCATTGAAGCACGATTTTTTAAGCACTTTGTTCAAAAATTGTATAAAAAAAATTAGAAGAATTTTTTTTGTTTTTATATAATTTTTATTCATAGCGATTACCGTGAAAGAGGCTTGTAAGCACCGTCTTGTTGTTTTTGTATTTAGAAGCAACTTTTGTCATTGAATTAAGCGGTATTGTGTACTTGCAGTTTTGTCGGCATTAACAGCATTTTTTGTAATTTAAAGCGGTTACCGTGAAGAAGTATTTTGTACTTGCCGTTTTTTATGGTTACTATATTTTTTTGTCAGAATCTTAGATTTAAAAGCAATATATTAATTATTGTTTGAATACTTGGCGTTGCTTAGCAGCAGTTTGTTTATTTTAAGGCGGTTTCCGCGAAAAAGTTTTACGCTTGCCGTTTAAGTATTTTATTTTATCATACTAATTATTTTTTTGTTAATTTCCAGATGTGAAGGCAATTATCCTGGTGAGGTAAGCAGCCAAATAAAACAGAGGTGCCGCAAGCAGTAAAAAAGTCAGTTTATTCCATTTTATTTTTTTTATTTTTTATTTATTTTGGTTTTTATTTTTTTTGGTGGGATTTAAAATATATACATGATGGCGTCTCCAGCGATAGTGTATTATGCTGCGTCACATTTAGTAAAGGCAGAACTCGATTATGAGTTCACGATTCGGGAGGTCACTCCAACCAATGTTGAAGCGATGAGAAAACAATTTAATTCACTCTTAAGGGAGTTTCCAGCTGAATCAATTTCCTCAACGGATTTAGATCCAGATTCCGAGTTTCAGGAATGTGCGATTAGACTTTCGTGTCTTCAAGAACTTATCGAAGAATTTATAAATAACAAACAGAAACTTTTATATAAACGAATTAGCACTAAAACTGCACATATCTTTCATAGAGTTTCACGTATAAATCCTGCTAATTCAGACTCCAAAAAATTATTAGACAATTTAAAGGAGGAAGTTTTAGAAATTGTCGTTTTGTTAGAAAAATATTTAGATATTGTTCGTTCGCCTAGCCCGTTACCAAATCCTGTTGTTCCGATACCTTCTACTTCATTGCACGAGGGTGAGAAGCTTAGTCCTGAGGTGGTTCCTTTGGGCAGGAATTCTGAAGTGACGTCAGCTCCGTATATACAGCATGTTGATACGAAACCAGTTCCTTTGGACAATAACTTTGTCATTTCTGACGAACGCATTCTTAAACCTTTAAATCTTGGTTTTACATTTGACGGCGATTCCTGTGTGGTCGAGTTCTTAGAACGATTGGATGAGATTAGGTTTTCGCGGAATATCTCGGATGCCAGGATGCTGAAATCGGCTTGTGAACTATTCCAGAAACAAGCGCTTAGTTGGTACCGTGCTAGAGCTTCGAGCATTTCCAGTTGGAAGCAGTTAGTTGCTGCACTCCGCTCCGATTTTGGCAGTTTAAATTACGATGCTGAAGTTTTGTCATTTGTACGGGGACGTAAACAAAAGTCGGATGAGAGGATGCATATTTTTGTTTCCGTCATGTTGGGCTATTTCAACAGGTTGTCAAGGCCATTGTCTGGTGAGGAACAATTAGGAATTATCCTTTCAAATATCTCAATTTCTTACCAACGACATTTCATGCTAGTTGATATAAATTCAATCGACGAACTTCTGCGTTTAGGAAAAAAAGTTGAAAATGCACAACAGCGTATCAACGCATCTAATGCAGCCACTCCTGCCCAAGCGACGGTCAAGCCTTCTGGCTCGAAAGCAGTTTATGCGGTCGACGAGTCTCCTACCAAATGTGCGACGGAGGAAGTGAAAGTTGAACAGAAGTTAAAAGAGTGTAACGTTTCTTCTGCTGGTCCATCCAATCGTGGTGGTTTTAATCGTGGTGGTTCTCATCGCGGTGGTTTTCATCGTGGCGGTTTTAATCGTGGAAATTTTTCCCGTAATGATTTTTCTTATGCTAATTCGTCTTCTGGTAATTACAACCAAGGAGCCAATAATAGTTCGCGTGGTTCACGCGGTGGCACTCATCATGGCTATTCTAAATATTGCTATCGTTGTGGTAGGTTTAACTACACGGTAGCCACTTGTCCGGAATGTTCTAAGAATAACCGGCCTGGTAATTCCCCGGTTTCAGAGCCAAAAAACTCGAAAGGCGGGGCAGAATAGAGGATTTTCTACATTCTGCCTCGATATTGTTTGCAAATGAGAAGGATAACCGTCGCCCTTTCTTAGAAGTTTCACTTGGTGATATAACTGTTTGTGGATTACTCGACACTGGATCGAGTGTAACGATTTTGGGTGCTGATTCACATAAATATTTAGTTGATATCGGTTTTACTCTTAATAAGTCTCCGTTGGTGACTTTATCCACTGCTAATGCAAGTTCGGTTAAGACGATTGGGTCTATGTTTCTTCCTTTTAAATTCAATAATCGATGCCAGGTTATTCGAGCTGTTGTAGCTCCTGATATAGGTACTTCCCTTATTTTGGGAATTGATTTTGTCCGAGAATTTGAGTTGGCTCCGGAAATATTAAAATTCGTCAAGTTTGAGTCCTGCGATGCAATTGTTTGGCATCGAGTCAATGAAGTGAGGGCCTTGCGGCCTTTTGCTTCATTGACTGGAGACCAGCGATCGCTAGCAGACAGGATGATCAATAATTTTAAAAAAAATTCTTCCGAAGTCAAAGGTCTCGGTCGTACTAATTTGTTGTCCCAGGTTATTGATACTGGAGATCATCCTCCAGTGAAACAGCGTTACTATCCTTTGTCTCCAGCTAGATTGGCGCTGTTGAATGAAGAAGTTGATAAGATGTTAGAGTTAGGTGTTGTCGAACCTAGTTCCGGGGGTTGGAATAATCCAACAATTTTTGTTCCAAAGTCAGATGGTACTCTTCGTTTCTGTCTCGATAGCAGGAAGCTGAACTCTATCACGAAACCGGATGCGTATCCCCTGCCGAGAATTACTACTATCTTGGACAGTTTGAGAGATGCGAATTATTTATCTTCTATCGACTTATCCTCTGCCTTTTGGCAAATCCCTTTGGATCCTTCTTCACGAGAGAAGTGTAGCTTCACTGTTCCTGGTCGAGGATTCTTCTGCTTCAGATCTTGCGCCTTCGGCCTGAGAAACTCGCCGGCGTGCATGCAAAGACTGGCTGACAAATTGTTCGATCCCTCTTTCGAAAACAAAGTTTTCTGTTACCTAGATGACATAATTATTGTATCTGCTACTTTTGAAGAACATATAACTTTGTTAAACAAAGTATTAGATCGCTTGTTGTATGCCAACCTTTCTATAAATTTCAAGAAGTGTCAGTTTTTCCGTCAGGAATTGAAGTATTTAGGGTATGTAGTTGATTCTCACGGTCTACATACCGATCCCGAGAAGGTAAAATGTATTCTCGATTTTCCTACTCCAAATTCTCCAAAAATGGTAAAGAGTTTTCTTGGTATGGCCGGTTGGTATCGTCGGTTCATTAAAAATTTTTCTAGTATTGCTGCTCCCTTATCTCGGTTGACAAGTACCCGCAAAGGTGCTCCCCCTTATGAGTGGACGCCCGAGGCGGAAGAGGCATTTCAAAAACTGAAATCGGCCTTAGTTTCTAGTCCGATTTTGGCCTGTCCGGATTATTCAAAACCGTTCGCTCTTCATTGCGATGCATCGTTGTACGGTTTAGGCGGAGTTTTAACCCAGGAAGTGGATGGCGTCGATCATCCTATCGCTTTCACGAGTAGAACACTTTTACCCGCTGAGACGCGATATTCGGCAACCGAACGCGAAGCCCTAAGTGTTATTCATGCTGTCGAGCATTTTCGCGGTTACTTGGAGGGTGGTCCCAAATTCACTATCTTTACAGATCATGCCAGCTTACGTTGGTTTTTGCGCTTAAAAAATCCTACCGGCCGTCTGGCTCGATGGGGTATTCGTCTATCTGCTTTTGATTTTGAGATCGTCCACAAGAAAGGTGTCGATAATGTGGTTCCCGACACGTTATCTCGGTTGCTTCCCGTTTCCTCTCTGTCTGTTGTTTCCGACTCATGGTACAACGATTTGTTTAAGGCAGTGTCTGAAAATCCCGCTGGATATCCAAATTTCCAGATTAAGGACCATGAATTGTTTAGGTACTCTAAAAGCAAGTATCAACTCACCAGTTGTTACGATTGGAAGTTAGTTGTTCCGTTGCAGCTTAGAGAAAAGCTTATTCGAGAAAATCATGAGTCTGATTTGGCTATGCATTTTGGAATTTTTAAGACACACCGTCGTCTTTGTCTTCGTTACTTTTGGCCTAATTTACACGGAGACGTAGTTAACTTTGTTTCTAAATGTGAAACATGTCAGCAATACAAACATTCGAATATTTCCCCTTTGGGTCAGCTAGGAAATCCTAAGTCCTGTGCCTTCCCGTTCCAAATGGTCTCGGTCGATCTGTTGGGTCCTTATCCGATGACGAGGAACAGAAATATGCATGTTCTCGTGGTGACAGATTGTTTTAGCAAATACTGTTTACTTTTTCCGTTAAAACGTGCTACCAGTAAACTTGTAAGTTATGTCGTTGAACATAATGTATTCCTTCGCTATGGTGTTCCGCAGTATTTAATTTCAGACAATGGAAAACAGTTTATCGGAAGGGAGTTCACTGAACTGATTGCGAAATATAAAATTCCAAAAGTATATTTAAACCCGAAATATTGCCCTCAAGTTAATCCAACTGAGCGTCAGAATCGTAGTGTGGTCACTGCATTATCGTTGTGTGTAAAAGACGATCATCGCAGCTGGGATCTTTATCTTTCTGAGGTTCAGATGGCCATTAACGCGGCAGTCTCCGAATCAACAGGGTTCAGTCCATTTTTCCTAGTCCATGGTCGTGAACCGATTATGAATGGTTCTTTTTATGCTCAGGCGCCGGAATCTCAAGCAGAGGTTATTTTTGGTAGTAGGTTGTCTTACGCTCAAAATTTGAGTGAATTATCTAACATTTTTCATGTAGTGCGGCAAAAATTGTTAAAATTACATGCACATAATAAAGTTTACTATGATCGAAAACACCGTCCTGCGGAATTTCAAGTAGGCGATACGATCTATAAAAAGACTTATTATCTAAGTAATGCTGGGAATTATTACATTTCCAAATTTGCCCCAAAATATGAAAAATGTAAGATAATAAAAAAACTCTCTGCGTTGGTGTACGAGTTAGAAAATGCAAAAGGGAAGAATATAGGTTCCTGGCATATTAAAGATTTTAAGCTAAATCCGAATAGTTCAGAATAGTAGTATCGGAGTTCTTCGCGTTAACATTCTATTACAAAAATTGTCTATCTTGGGTGAAACTAAAATGAGCCCTTTAAATTGTCTTTACAAAGGCATTGTACCAAGTGGTATCAATAGCTGAAATCATTTTGTTTTGTCAGTCATGCTAGCATTTCTATCTAGCATTATTGTTGTAAGAATGTCTCATGTCCGGGATGAATGAATGGGGATTGGTATGAAAGGTAGTAAATGACAACTACTATAGTCTCTTAGTAAGTAAACGTTTAGTCGAGGTTTAACGTCAGAGTTATTGTTGTTTTCGGTAGGAGTCGGGTATCCGCAATGAGTTGATCCTTCCTTAGTTGTTGGAAGTTGTCGGAGTTCCATAAGTTTTTTTTTGGTTATGTTGGTGTTGGGTTTAATTTCTTGATTTTCTTTTCTTACTCTGGTGATAAGAGTAATGGGTGTAAGTTTTAGTTGGTAAAAGTTTGCCTCTGCTATTGTTACTGAACGGATTAATTGATTATAGTTAACGTGAAGAAGGTTTGTTAAGTTAGGAGTTGTTGTTGTTCTAGTGGCGTAAAGCTCGTAGTAGCTGGTGAATCGGGACGATTCAATCAAAATCGTTGGTTTTTCTCCCCCGATTTTTCTCTTGGGTTGGGGCTGTAACAGAAATTCCTTTTTTTTGCGCTTGTGTCCCGAATTATCATTAAAGGTTACTTCTCAGGGTTTTCTATAACCTTTTTCTGTTCCGAAAATGTTGTTTATTGTTGCTTTTTGAAATCATCCAAAAATTTTCCTTAACAGCTGTCAGATGACATTAATGTTGCTATTATGGAGATATATTTATTAAAAGATAAATAAATAAATAAATGAATGACAACTAAAAATTATAATATTAATTAAAAAGAAAACCTACATAAAATTTAACTTTGATTAAAAAAAAAAATTGGAAGTAAATCTACACTCTTTGCCATAGAGTAGAGACATTCGTGTTTCTGGCAATAATGAGTTGTCAAACGTGTTCGGTTAGACTCATTTCCTGTTTTAACAATGGCGGGGCAGGTGCTGTTGCTCCGCCGAGGGAGGCAGAAAGTAGATTAAACAAGAAAGCCGTAAATTAACCGCCTGGCGGTAAAATTTGTGATGTGAAGTGTGTGTCATTTATCTGGTAAGCATTTTAATTTCATTTTGGGTAGCTTTTCCCGTAGGATCCTCGAGATTTTAACGGATTTTTCTATTGATCGCAGCTGTCGGCACCTCTGGTTTTTTTGAATAATTACTGCTGCTATATAAGTGACGAAATCGTCGCTAAATGTGACGGGAATTGCCTCCACGTCAAGGAATTTACATTCATTTCTGGAATTCTGTTATTTTTATTTGGATGAGCACATGTGACACGCCAATAAGCGGAATTTGAAGAAGCGTGCCTGCGGGCGAATAAACACGGATACTTTACATACTCTCGTGTTTCTTTTTGTGCTGTAGTCTTTTGTGTGTCTGAGGAAAAGGGTTTTCTGAGGGCCAAACCCAATGCTCATTAATATTTGGCCCACTCTCTGAGATAGTTTTTTGAGGTTAATTTTTTTCTTTTTCAAAATTTCTTTCGGGTATCTTTTTTTTAAATATAATTAGTTTCCTTCTTTTTCTTTAAAAGGAGGTGGCGTCCTTTTACTTTGATTCTTTTGGGTTTTGGTAGTTTCTACCGTGTTTCTTCCAAACACGGAAATTAGTATTTTGCGGTTATAATATATATATATATATATATATATATATATATATATATATATATATATATATATATATATGTATATATATATATATATATATATATATATATATATATATATATATATATATATATATATTTAAATCTTTTTCATATAATTTTAGCTGCTTTAATAACTAAAAAGATATAATAAAAAATACAGATAATCAAAATATAAAATAAAAAAACTTAGTTAAAGGATACTCAAATTAGAAATATTACAAATATAAAATTACAACAATAAAAAAAGAGTAAGAGAAATAGTCAGAAAAAAATTAATATAGTAATCCATGGTCGATTATCAAAATAATTGGATTTAGTACCAAAAATAATCATTACTTCAATTATTTAAAAGTCGGTAATATTTTGTGTAGTGTAATAAATAATTAAACACTTTGTATAATTTATTTTGCTAAATTAAAATTTTTAATATTTTTCTTCGTTAATAGGCCTTCCGGATTTATTCCTGTTGGCCGCGAAGAGGAAGAACGAAAAAAAAGCTAAAGTGTCAAATGTGAATATAAAGACGCACCGCGTAACAAGGCCAGTTATATTAAAGACGATGCTTTCTCCTTATATAAGAGCAAGGGGTCCCGTAGCATATGACACTCGGGAGGACAAAAGGATTCAAACAAAACACGTCTAAATTGGTTCAAGTGTTTAGAAATTATGATGAAATAAATAAACGGAAACATACATAAATTAATACTGAACACATAACACTCCTTTTGGGCAGTCGTTTAAAAAAACTGTAGTCACCACAAGACTTTCCCGGCAAGCAGACCCCCCCCCCCCGCCAAACCTTCAACCACCCAACCCCTTCCATGCCCCTTAACACACACCGACCCCCCCGCCAGCCAAACCCCCCTCCCCCTCTCTGACAATGATAGTCTAAATTTACTATGAACGTAAGTGTAGTATATTTATTTGTTGTAGTATTTCCGTAGTAATAAAAGGGCTATTTTCCAATAAGATATCCAATATGACAATCTTGGATATCATATGACTGAATTCAAAAATTATTTATAACGCTTGTATAAGAGATATTACAACCAAACGACGCATCTGTGTACCGAATTTCAAGTTTCTATTTCCAATACTTTGAGACTGAGGTAAGACTAGCGCGCCCGCTGGTGGACCGGTTTCAACCACAATCTTTTCAACATTTGCCAACAAATGATGCATGCATGCCAAACTTCAGCTCAATCGGATGAAACGTTTAGGCGCCATCGTGGGGCGCCACTTCTGTGTGGTACCAGGCGCCACACAGAAGTGCGTTCACAATATTTGCCTTTGACGGGCAGTAAAAATGTCGTCTTTATTATGGCAATTAATTAAATTTACAGCATAAGGTAATTCGGAAATGCTGAATACATCTTCCTACCGACGAATAATTTAATGTAATATATTTCTTAAGTTATCACTACTAGATAAGGCTTATAATAGTTGATATCTTAGAAATATCAGGAATTTACTTAGTCTGTCTATGTTGATAAATGCCTACTATGCACTAGCATAGTCATTAATTCGATACGGACAGATAGGAACAGGTGGAGCGGTTAAATCAATTCTTGATCCGGCAATAAATGCCGAAAAAGCACGCATTAAGGAAATTAATAAAAAACCGCTCCGTTTACCATGCGAACAATAATTCCCAGACGTCAACGTAATGGAAATTATATACTTAACAGGAACAGCTATACTTAGCGGTTCTGATGTATCTCCAGAAGAATGACTGCACTGCGACATATGAACTTCACGGATCACGTAGATGAGACTAGAAATCGATACATATAACCGGAGATAAAAAATAAAGCGTAATATGGCGACCTGAGTTTGCAATTCGATTTATAAATTGAATGAGATGACGCACGTTCGAAATTCAAATTTTCTTAGAGTTGCGCCGCATATTGACATGAATTTTCATCAACTGCTCATTGAAAACAAATGAATAATCAGTTGCAATAAGTCCCTGGCTACTTGCCGGGATTATCTTGGGGTGACAAAACCGATTTTTTTAGCGCTTTAGGAAAAATATTGTAATATTTGATGCTAGCATATACCGGGCTTTGTTTATATGTAGGTACTAATTTTCGTGAAAAATGTAAATGAAAAATTTGGTTTATTTTTGTATTAAAGTTATGTATCTTAGATCTTATTTTTTTTAACGAGATAATACACTGCGGTCAACGCAAGCTCATTCGTTTGACTTCGGGCGTAGAAAGCTAATAAAACGCTGATTTTCACATTTAAGATTTAGCGGTTTGAACAAAGATACATTAAAAGGTGAAGAGTAAAGAGTTGTTAGCGAAAGTCTCGGATTCGGTTAGGTAAACAGGAGACGGCGGAGTTTCCCGGGTCGATGTCAGCGGGAAACTTTTGACGAGCTCCTCGACAAAGTTGGCCAAGTGAAGGGGAATACGAGCTTGGAAATCCGCGGCCCCGCGCTGTGTCTCGCATTTGAATCCCGCGGTTCGCCCCAATCTCCTCACCCATAAAACATAATTAAGAAGAGGCTAAATTATTAAGACGAGCTTCTTAGCAGTGTAGTGCGCCGTTCCGAATTAATACTGAGGATTTACTTTTATTCGGAAGACAGTAGCGTGCTATATTGACGCATTGCCGAATAAAATAAAAAAAAAAAAAAAGGATTTACATTTGACTTAATTTGCGACCCACTGTCATCACAGGTAATACTACTCATCTAGGCATTTTTTTTTTTTTTTATTTTATTTATATTTTATTATTATTAAGGAAACTTACAGCTATTACAGGAGAAATATCTGAATTTTATTTATAGACTACAATGCCTGTTAAAAGTTTCCACTTAAATATCGTAAAAATATACAGTCGCCTAGGAATGGGATAGGAGGAAGTGGAGGGGAGTTAAAGTTATACATTTTGTTTTAATAATATTTTATTTTATTATTAGGGAAATTTTATGGTTTATTTTAATATTGAAGAAAGAAAAGAAAGAAGAATTTTACTCGTCCTTGAATATTGCCTTTCAGAAGACCCGGAATAAGAGTATTGAGCGCAGTCGCAGTTGTATAACAGGTCAATTTCGCTTAGCTTGGTATTGCAGGAATGAGAGATACTCGATAAATGTAATTATTTTGGGCGTGTTTTGGGCAATAATTGATACTTGTTACTTTTGTACGGTGAATACCTTGTAGTGACACATTATGATGGACAATGCATCACAAAACTCAGCAGACATTTTCAGAATTCCAAGATTTCAAGATTCTTTTAACGTCATATCACCGGCAAAATTGTCTAATTTCCTGAACACTAATAGATTTCAAAGAATTGATGATTTTGTTTTTAAATGCGTCTTTCTTGCTATGCAAACAATGAATGTATGAAACCAGCGTCTTTCGAGTTTGTCTTTCAGAGTTGCAAAAAATAATTCACACGAATAATCCCCTTCCCAGCACAAAAAAAAACACTAGATTTACAGATATATAAGCGCGTACATTTAGCTTATTATTCACTCTCGTTTGATATCATCAATAGTAAGCCATATCTATTCTATTAGATTTTTTTAATAATGAAATGGTCTAAGTATTACCACTGTGTTTATTTTACCATATGTACGCCGAGGAAACAAGACTTCCACAACCGTTAGACTCTGATCATATTGACAACGTACGACATCAGATATTCCACAACCTCTATGATTCCGTATCTGCAGCCCTTATATCCTATTTCGATTGAAACGTCGTCGTAATTGGTAAGGTTTTAAACAGAATCACAAATATAAGCTTGTCAAGAATTGTTTCATTCACATCGAGGTTTACAAATTCGGAGAACGAGGAAGTTCTAATTAAGAGTACTTTTTGGGAACTTTAATGTAACCGATTAGAAATACTCAACCGACAAAAAATACAAATGCTTTAATTGCACAACGTTTTGTGACAATGTTATTTTCCATTATAATAAGGTAAGATTATTATAATAGGGTAATAAAATAAGGTTTAGCAGACATTATAATAAGGTAATAAAATAAAAAATAAAATAAAATAAAATAAGTGTTTTTTTTTTGTATCCCATTAAAATGAAACGAAGTCTCAGATCTACAAAATAAAAGTCTTTAATTTGTTGTGGACTTCGCCCAACATACCCACAACAAAAGAAGTAATTTCTCTAGAATCGAAACCGCAAATACGCTCAAATATACACGAGGCAACTGCAATTAAATTCCAACTAAATTCGGCATTTAACGCACACACAGATGATGACTAATACTATTTCTTCTGATCGATACGAATTGACACACTTATTCTCCCCCACTCATTGAATATTGTATCATACATACCATATAAAAAGCAGTACATTCGATCGATATTTCATCATCCTCTACGCAGTAGTCATCGCGTTTATACCTCGATCTTCGATCATCCTCTGGCGGCAGTTACCCGCATCGTTCAGAAGGACTCGCGCTCTTCATTATCTTCGAGTCGACAATAACCGCGCTTATACTTCGCGATCATCATCATCGTCAAATCTATCGCCGCGCTTCATATTTCGGCGACATACACTTCGAGCACACACAACACACACTCGGCGACTTATCAAACAAGGCGTTACCAACTGGCAACCGACACATACCTTCCGAATAAATACTTCAACTTCAGCATCAACGACTTTCAATACGTAGAAAATCCCTTGATGAGAACCACCCTTCACTCACGATAAATTGGAGTCTAGTGAAGGGTGGCCACTCTCACAAATCCTTTAAAACTAAGCTATTTAACCCCATCAGCCTCTTTCTGCCTTCTTCCCGTCCTTTTAAAGCAGCAGCTACAGAAGTTTACACGACCAAGAAAAAAAATCTTTGTCTTCATTCTTCAAATAGCCCAGCATTCCTCTGATATTCCATTTCTTATCTTTAGTTAGCCTACTTTTGCAGTCTAGTGGTAATAGGAACGATGCAATGTTATCCATTGTGATGTTCTTTTTGAATACTTTTATCTCAGTCCACTAATCAATGTCATTGAAAGTTGTCAAGTCAACACCACTCCAGGTTTGCTTTTCTCATCTCTTAGACAAAATAGTTTGGAAATTTTAACGTCTCTTGTTTGGAGAGTTTTTTCTGCTGCATCACTAAAAGAACCAAGAACACTCATAGCATTAGCTAAGACACGAGCAACAGCATAATGATTACGTTGACGCATGAAATGCGCATAGCCCTCGATACAAGAAACTTAATGCTGAACTTGGCGCGCGTACTATCATGCGGTTTTTTCTGAACTATTTCCGAGGCAACTGTCAATTGGCTCGTTTTACAATTCCACAATAAAACAAAAAATATATCTTTTGTCTCTTGTCCCATTATATAGAGCAACCCATCATGGGAGCTAACGGGCCCATGATGGGTTGGCCATGAAGACCCATGTGTTCAGGGTCGGTCACACTCACGGGTCAACACCCATCCGACGGCCTCCACGCACGGGGTGCGAACCTGGGTAGGACTCTGGCCCT
This sequence comes from Micropterix aruncella, assembly GCA_944548615.1. Taxonomy (NCBI): domain Eukaryota; kingdom Metazoa; phylum Arthropoda; class Insecta; order Lepidoptera; family Micropterigidae; genus Micropterix; species Micropterix aruncella. The sequence goes on from OX155956.1 coordinate 37,317,082, forward strand.
GGTCAGTTTCACCTGGGAATCAAACCTCTGGCGCTCCTGGACGGTCTGCGCACCGTGCGGCGCAAGCCTATCGATTGTGCACTCCGACTAACAGTCGGGGGAGTCTGGAAGCTGTATTGTTTCCTATAGAACGGGGGCGACTCCAAACAACGAATGTGTTTACGCCGTTAAGGGTTACCACTAGCACGTATTTTGTGTCCTATAATCTCGCTCGCGACGTTTGCTAAAGGAAGTGAATTTCGCTATATCGCCATACCAACAAAACACCATTCTCAGCATTCCTGGTGCACCAGAAGAAGAAGAAGACACCGGCAAAAACTGGTAAGTGCACAACCCTTCTTTGTAGCGCTATCGTGGCTGGTGTAATAAGGCAATTTTTATGCTCACAAATTGCCAAACATCGATGGTAGATAGGTCTTTCCGCATCACCATTTTATGGTCCTTCGAGCCGGATGAAACTAGTGTTATATATAAATTCCTACATTGCTATCGAATAATATAAAATATAAAACACCGACATATATTTACATATTTTATACCTACCCGCCATTTATATATCTATATTTTGTACCTATTTACCATATATATAACATTACAATTTGCGCTTATATAACCACCAATATACCAACTCGCTTTCACTCTGCTCGTATCCCCGCTCATATACCCGCTTTCTGAAATATATATTTCATTCCGCTTATGAATATATTTTATAAATATTTATAAATATATTTCATTCTTGAAACATATTACCGCTATATAATATAAACCGCATATATTCACAGTTGTCTCTTCGCTTTATTCATTATTCGCAGTTGTTATTCATTTTAACATCAAAAGTACAAAGCACATATCGCTTAATAATAATTTCGCATTCAAATTCCCGGGTATAAGTAACGTTTCTCCCGTGCAATATATTCATAGCACTGAATAATGACGGCCATACAACGAAAACTAAAAATCGTTATTGCCAAAAGGGAATCTATTTTTGCGCACATAAACACTTTATTTAATAACGCGAAGAAACTCATTCCGTCGGAAGTAGATACAAGAACTAAACAAGATTTTTTAGCATCTTCTTCAAATCTAGAAAATTTATATAAAAACTTTAACGATCTTTGTGATCAATATAACGAATTATTATTGGAGCAAGATCTAGAGAGTCAATTGGATTTAAGTAGCTGGAGTGCATTTGAAACTATATTTTCGAAAATACAGCATATAAGGACGACGTTAATAGAATCGCGCAGTGTAATATCACATACTGCCGATCGAAGTGTTCCATGTCGTTTACCGCCCTTAGATCTACTTGCATTTTCAGGATCGCCGGAATCGTGGCCGCTTTTTTACCAATCTTTTAAGATTAATGTTCACGACAACAAACAATTAACCGATGCACAGCGTGTACAATATTTAGTAGGAAAATTAAATGGGAATGCGCTTAATGTATTCGCAGGTATTATTCCTAATGAATCTAATTATGCTGCTATATGGGATTCTTTGGTTACTAAATATCAGGATAAAAGGCTTGTTGGGTCTATGTACCTAAACAATATACTCGATATAAAAGGTCCGTCTGATACACCCGCTCAATTAAATAATTTTATTGAGAAAATGTACGCGTCGTGGTCGGCCTTAAAACATTTACAAATTAATGATTTAAATGAATTTATTTTTATGAATCTTACGCTCAGGAAATTAAATCCACAATTAGTACACGGTTTCGAACTATCCGTCCACGATAAATCTGTTCCTACTAGTACGGACTTGATTGACTTTGTACGGCTTAATGTAAAAGTGCTTGAACGTTTTACGGCAGTTCGACAAAGCACTTCATCACAAGTTATTTCGCCAGCTCAATCACGATCGCATACCACACCAAAAGTGTCTCATATATTCACGTTACAAAATAACGACGATAATGCAAATAAACCCGCTTGTTTATTTTGTAAACCATTGCTTCACCGTCATCGCTTAAGACCGACCAATTTCGACTATTTAAATGAATTATATGACTATTTCAAAATTGACATCACAGAAGATATATTTTTTTTAAGTTTAAGAATTGACAGCAAATTAAAATAGAATACCCATATCGATGAATTAGCTAATAAGTTATGTAGTTCTATATACTCAATAAAAAAAACAGAAGTCTTTGTGGCTTCGCGGCAGCCAAATCAGTGTATTTTGCGTATTTCGGCTCATTAATGACTTATGGACTACTATTTTGGGGAAATGCCGCAAACAGTAAAAGAATCTTCCTATTGCAAAAAAGAGCACTGCGCAGCATGTATTAGCTAACGCCCAGGACCTCATGCAGAGCATACTTCAGTAAGGCAAAGATAATGACCATGTATTCGGCGTTCATATACCAGTGCCTAATGTATGCCAGACAGCACCTAACATAAACCGCAACTAGAGCGGACATTCACTCTTACCATACACGCGGTAATTCCCTTTTATGCGTACCCCGAACAAGACTGGCAAAAGTACAGAAGAGCTACTTATACTTTAGCATTAAATTCTACAATTTACTCCCTACCACTATCAAACAACTGGAGGACAAACAATTTAAAAAAAACATTAAGGAGATGCTGATAGGCCACCCTTTCTATAATCTGACCGAATTCGAGGGCCATGACTTTGCAAATATTGTACCAATTTGAATGATAATTATATATGTACTTCTAGTATTTAAATTTGAGATTTAGCTTTAGTTTGATTATTTAACAATTTACTTACTACTTTGGATGTTACTATGTACAGTTTTTAGTACGTATATATTTGATTTATTGACTATTTCAATTGTTAGGCTTCTGCTATGATTATTCATTTTTTTAACTGACTATTTTAATTATTGTGTGTTTAGTAGGTAGCCACTGACTATTTTTTAATTTGTTTTGTAATACAATTCAACGACGAATAACTTTTAGTAGGTTCCAAAATTTCTTAGATAATATATATTTAAAAAAATTAATATATGTATGTAACGTAAAGATTAAAGTAGTAATGACACTTACTACTTAAAACACAAATATTTTGACACGTCCAAGAGCGGTGTTTAGCCACCAATTGGACAAGACGTAAATGTAATGTGTAATGTAATTGTGTGATGAGTCTCTAATGAAATATTTAGTATTTATTTTAAAGTTATTTTAACATTAAGCGGCTATATAAAGTGTCTAAACAACTATGTAATAGTTTTTGAAGACAATAAATGCGATTTGATTTGATTTGATTTGAAATAAACAAATAAATTAAGCAATTATTTTAGTTTTTTTAAAGGATTCCTTATTATGCTCATATATTATTCTAAATATAATTATTTATTACAATAATGTTACGGGTAATTTGTTTTAAATATAATCAAGTAAATGTAATAATTGACAAATATCTTTTTGCATACACTTGGTCATGTGTTATTACGGAAAATCACGGCAGTATCATTTGCATACAAGACTGCTTTCCCCCTATCCTGTCACTGTCGCCTAAATGGTAGCTGTTGTCACATATGGGCTACCGTTATAAGACTTAATTAAATGATTCAAGGTTTATGTGTTTTAAAATCGTAGAAGCAAGAAATTTTGAAAGCCGCATGAATAACAGCCAACGTGACGCTGCAAACATTATGAGATGAGCTCTGAATGGTTTATTTTTACATGACATTAAAAAAATGTATTCCCGCATTCTTTGCAGCGTCACGCCGAAAGTGGCAGAGTGCTTTGTATAATTCAACTTAGCAAATGTGACAACGAGTCGCGCTATCGCCGTCACTCCCAATGAGGGAAACGGGGGTGTAAGCGAGACGGCTAGATGGCGAATGTCCAGGCGGACGCGCGGCAGCACTTCTCCAGTCATAAAAGTTGCGTCCCTGCGCTTTTTAATTTGTCCTGAGTGACGGCTCAAAGAAAACAGAATGAAAGGGTTCTTGTTCGTCGCGTCGCTCGTTCTTTTGGGCTCGCTGCTATGAATCAGCTCAGTGTTACGGAGTACTCTGCCCAGGTGGTTTTTTTTTTAGTTTAACTTTATGCGTCATTCCGACTCTGTTTTAATGTTCGTAGTAGTCCTATATGTCGGCCAAAACCATCTGAAACTACCCCTGAAGCATCAGTGTAGCAACATTGAATATATAGCGTATTAGACTAATCAAGTTCGTACTACAATTTGGTAAACTGGATTTTATTAAGTGCGTGGCGTCATTACCCAAATTGTAGGTACATCATGTAAATTCATTTTTTATAGTGTAGAGCATGGGTCTTTAACCCGTGGCCCGCGGTGGCGTTCTTGGCGGCCCGCGGTGGCGTTCTTGGCGGCCCGCTCTTGCGACGGACACACACGTTTCGATCGCTCGCTCAGTGCGTTAATGAGAGTTGAATAGAAAACACGTTGCAACTTGCAAACTTGAGACCAGTTTGAGAATTGCAATGACCACTATAGGGGCAGATGTTGATAAAATAGTTAAGACTAAACAATGTCAAATATATCATTGATTGAATTTTATTAAAATATTTTTTTGTTGGTAAAATTGTAAAATAAATAACTTCAACGATTACTGTTTTTCAATTACTTAAGTTTATATTGGAATATTTTTTTTGAACCAAAATCAAAACATTGTTGGCCCTTGACCTCAAAAAGGTTGAAGATCCCTGGTATAGAGTGTACGTACGCCTTTATGTCACCGCGACACAAGGGGCGTCTATGCGGATCGTATGTACTTGCACTAGTTATAACCATCAGCGGAGCAATAAACAACTCTCAAGCACATTCATCGTATTTCAATACTCCGCTCCAGCCCTGGCCGATTCGCGATACCCGAAATTTATTATTAGTTACAACTCCGGAAAAAGCAGTAGAGAACAGACTACGAAGCTCTACAGTTGGTAACCCCGACGTGATAGTGAATATTCGCAACATAAAGACGCTCAACAATAGAACGTTTCTCGCTGATCTGCGAGAAAATTTCAGCGAGAAAAATCGAACATATATAACAAACGAAACATATATTGGATAGCAGAAGTAACCACTGGATGCAGTTTCAAAATCCCATTGTGCTATCCAAAGAACAATTCTACTTTCCTCGCATGATCCGAAAAGCCATTGAAATAAGAACAATCCCGAACTTCAATTGAGACGACGGTTACTAACTCTCTTCTACGCGGAATCCTCTTCCTAAAATGTTCCCACCGCCAAAAGCCGAAAGCAAGGACGTGAGACAGGATACAGTGAGTGTTGTATGCACGACGGATTTTTGAAATTCACGCTCGTTGAGCCCCCCCCCCCCCCCCCCACCGTTACAATTTACGCAGTGGCGGCAGCGGAATGCGGCCTACCCGCGTAACAACGGATTGACAGCTCTTTCAGTCTACCCTGGACAACGGCGGCTGTAACGTCACCGAAACGTCGGGTGCTACAAATTTCATGCGGTAAATTCATTTTTTATTTTATTTATAATATTAAATAACCGCGATAGTCTCCGATTTCATAATGGGCATCACTCAAGCTGGCACTTAGGTTGCAGTCGAGTCATTCTCTCACACATTTGAGATGCATTTGTCAATTTTCAAACACTCCCTGCTAGGATCTTTCTCTGAACACACTAAGACCGTGTTATCTTCAAACAAGATGGTGTAGGAACTTCAGAGTCGGCTGGTTTATGTAATGGTTTCACCATTACATAAACGAATTTCTGATAGTCCATTTATGAAAATAAGTAATAAAATCGGACCTAGAACGCTACCTGGAGGTACCCGACATTTATACCTGATCTCGAGCTAGACGTATCCCACAGTTGAGTGACTTGAGATCTGCCACAGTGGTGGTTGATCTTCGCAATAAAATTCATTTAAAAAAATCGAAGTGTACTCTGAGTGCTTTTAACTACTAGTATTCAGTGCAGGTGTTAAGGCGATTGAGGTTGTTTATCACTGGGCAGGATTGCGAGTGTTATCTCGTTAAAACGCTTGCCTTAAGCCGTACGTTTTTAATGGGAGATTCTCTTAGCGCCCTCAGCGCCTGCGTCCGCGGGCCGTTTATCTTGGCTCCTGAATAGAAGTGGCAATAAATAAAAGTGGCCCGTGAAAGCTTTCCTTTATCCCGCCATCTTGAGGTCTTCGCGATCTCCCCTAAATTAACAAACTGAATATCAACGACCTCCCGTTAATGGTCGGAGCGCGCGCCGCTCATTCGTCTCAAAACGCCCCCGAAGAAAATCTTTCAGTCTGCCTAATTTATTCGCCGGACGCCTCGACTATACGAACCTGAATGTCGTCGACGTGAACAACCGGTAAGAACAGTAAGCGCATTCTCGAGCGGCAGGTCGATGCGATGGTAGGGGAAGTGAGCAAAGGGATACATCTCGCGAACGCCTTTTGAATATCTGCGTCGGCGGAGTAGCGGCTATATGGTGGCCATATGGCGTTTGCAAAGAAGAAGGTTTGGCATATTGGATGCCGAAATTACAATAAACTAGATAAAAAATAGAAATATTGGATAACTGTAATTAAAAATGGCTAATGTAATTGGGACGCTTTGAAAAGGAGAAGGAACTGTCAAATGTGGTTTCATTTTTTCAATATATTTTATGTATAAAAGATGTTATCTATTCTTATTATTATTACTTTTTTTAAGGTTTAATACTTATTCATTTCATTTTTGTACATTTAGCCCCATTGTTATCAATGTTATAAGTAACTCGGAAAAATTGAACACCGAAATGCAGCTAGTGCTCATTGCCCACCTAGTTAGGACTAAACTGTCCCGTATCTAGGCGGGTCAGAGTAATTAAAATAAGTAATACAACTTATGTAACAGCCTAATTACCGTAAAAAAACTTTTAATTTTTATAATTAATGAATGTACTTAATTAGGATTGAATAATTAATTAAACAAAACACTAAATTTGTACGAATAATACATTGTAGGTAATACAATATGATATATGATATAAACATATTTATAATTTAATAAAATATATAAATACAATTAAAAAAGCAGTGCCAAAAAATATGAAATAATATAAATAAAAATATGATATGATATACTATTATTATATACATAATAATTTATATTATATATTTTAAATTAACCGTTATAAATACGCTTAACAAACCAAGTTTTCAGATTTAGACCTTCCTAATTCAAATAACCATTTATTTATATTGTCTTTAAACTCTTGATTGTTCTTTAGGTGTTTCCATTTTTCCTCTATGTCATTATATAATTTGGGAGCAATGAAAAAAGCTTGTCGTTGCGCAAATGTTGTTTGCACTCGAGGAATAAAGAAATTGTGTTTCCGTGAACTCCGAGTGTTGCAGTTTTGCTGACTTTGACCATGTCTATCTTTGTGTTTATGAAAAAATATTATCACATATTTAATAAACAATTGCTTGACGTCCAGAACTTTAGACTCATTGAAAAGACGCTCTGACAGGTAGTCATTAGGTTTCCATAAATTATCCGTAACAACAGTTTTTGCGTCTTTATTAGTGGATCCAAGGCCTGCTTCGTGCAAGCACCCCACCCTACAATCCCATAAATCATATTATTCTATTATTATTATTATTGGTTTAATCTTTAATATATTGCAAATATTTTGTGTATTTTTTTAAACTACCTATTATATAATCTCTAATCTCCAGTAATAATCTTGAAACGTCAGCTCGCAATCTTAAATAAGTCTCAAGTCGCGGATCTAGGCACAGGCGAAAGCCTAGTTAGATGCGAGTATGTGACGTGACTCAGATTGCATGGGATTGGGATAAATCAATTTGTCGATTTGTTTAATTAGAAAGTCAATATCTTTTCCTTGTGTAATCTTAGATAAAACATGTAAATGAATTAAACAAAATATTATAAATAGACAAAACTTTAACAAAAAAAAAACCGACCCTATTTTTTTATAAGTGCAGCAGCCATATCATTGGGAAACTTAGAATGGGCTATCATAAATGATGACATATCCAAAATTGCGTGTCTGTGCTGTTGACCGTTGATGAGTCCCCTCATCGGGAGCAAACCCTGGGTGTAGAATCAGGTCATGCTTACCATAAAAAATGCATTATCATCGGAACTGAACGAACATGTAAATTTTCAACTTCATATAATAATATTTCAGAAGTTTCCTCAATTCCTCGTGGATCCCATCATCAGACCTTTGATAAAAATTATAAAATCCGATTTTTTATAAAAATGAGACCAATCTAGAAGTATATCCTTTCAAATAAAAACAGAATTTTTCAAATCGGTTCATAAATAACGGAATTCTGAGGTAATAAAGACTTTAAAAAACCTCCTTTTTTGAAGTCGGTTAAAATAAATTATTAGTTTAAAAAAAAACACTAAAAACACGCTTTTATAAATGCACATAAAAACCACATCATCAGAGCTTGAAACCTAATCGTGGTCAAAGTTCATTCCAAGAATTTTCTAACAAGTACAAATACAGCTTTGATACGATGTTCTATCATGAAGTTCCAGTTCATATCTTCCGACTCCATCATCAGATCAGTTCGACAGTACCATATTATTGTATTGTCATCAGAACTACATACAGCTGCCAATTTTCAGGACGCTACAATCCTTGGAAGATGGTTAAATTAGTTAGATTCCATTACATAGTTAGTTACATACAGGTCGACCTAATGAAAGCGTGTTTATTTTATTTTTTTTATTTTTATTTTTCAGAAAACTTACAGCGTTTTATACTTAATACTAACACATAATATATACATCTAAGGCCAATTAAAAGTTTTCACAATTAAATTAAATCTATTGTTACAGCGCAATGAGCAATGAACCAAATGCAGGTTCAAGTAAGGGGAAAGGGATAGGGTAAGCTAAGTAAGGAAGTAAGATAAGCCATATTATGAGTTATATAGATGTATGATATATGATGATATATAACGTATATACATATATACATACATACACGTGCACAAACAATAAATTAATATAAATAATACGATACGGTAATAATAAAATATAAAAATATAGTTAATATAAATATATATATATATATATATATATATATATATATATATATATATATATATATATATATATATATATATATATATATATATATATATATATATATATATATATATATATATATATATATATATATATATATATATATATATATATATATATATATATATATATATATATATATATATATATATATATATATATATATATATATATATATATATATATATATATATATATATATAATATACATCACAATGTATTTATAATGTTAATATACATATGAACTTTTATAGAGAATATTATACTGACTAGAAAGCATTGTTATAGTGTAGTGGCGATTGCCACAGCCTACGTACCCAACGGACGAAGAAATACCAATCAAACCCGAAGGCTGTTTATCGTATTTCTAATTTCTTCGAAGCAAGTATTTGAAGATAAATTAAAAATATCCAAACATTGAAAGTTGAGGTTATATGATCGAAGTGCTCTATAAAAATACATATTTTGACCATAATTGGTATTGACTCTCGGTAGATAAAATAAATCGCGAGCCCTGGTCTTATTGTTGGGGATTCGGTAGGAGATTCTGCCAACAGAATAGGGACTGTCTATTTTATTATTAATAATATTGTACAGAAAACGTATATCATATTGGAGGCGCCTATCCTCGAGTGAGTCCATGTTATGACGGTTAAGTCTCTCTGAGTAACTTTCGGAGGTTTGAAACGATTTAAAATCAAGATGTCTCATGAAGTACTTCTGGAGTCTCTCAACTCTATTTTTATAGACTGTATATTGAGGCGACCAAATGATAGATCCGTATTCGAGAATGCTGCGTACATAGGAGAAGTATAAAATCTTAAGGGTTCTTACATCGCTAAACGGTTTACACACTCGCTGGATGAATCCTAACATTTTATGAGCTTTTCCGGTAGCATAGTCGATGTGTTTATCAAACAGCAGTTTATTATCTAATACTAAACCCAGATCGCGCACCTCACTCTTTTCACTTAGGGGATATGATTAAGTTTATAAATGAAATTTATTTTATTGTTTTTCCTTGTGAAAGTGATTTTTTGACATTTTGAAATATTTAATGTTAACTTATTCCTAACACAATAGTTGTAGAACCGGTCGAGGTCTCTTTGGATGGAGACGCTATCCTCGATGCTATTTACAGACTGGTAAATTTTGTGTTAAAAATAAATCAATTTGCTCGCTCTTATGACTCGTGAAGTCGCTTGCTTCGATTTTAATTTTGTTTTAAGAGAAGCTACTGTCTGTATTCTGTGACGTGATCTCACCGAGTTAATGTCTCGAAAGCTCCACTTCGTAAATTTAACCCGAATAAGTGTTATCCTTCCGTCCGCGTTGAAATAATTTGTGCGGAAAAATGCTAGGCCCGCGCGCGCGGCGAGAATGGATTGTTTCTGAACCTTTTAATAATCCGGCCACAACTCATATTTTTATGAAGGGTAAACCGGAGTGGATGATCGCCCTAAGCCAACTTGACACCGGCGAAAGGGAAGGAACATTAATAACGATCAAGTGTGATCTCACCATTATATACGCCCATCGTTGTACCTCCGCGCTCCGGAAGGAAATAAAATCTCACATTATTATGATTTCTGCGGTGGGCCTATAAATTGCGACCAAGCCTGGGAAGAATTTGTATTATAAAAACTTTAATGTTGGGGAAATATTTCATTCAAAGCATGGCTAAATTACAAACTACTGACTGACCCCTAGAATGTGTAACGTCCCTTCCGGGATGCAAAATGTACGGCCGAGTTTTTACTTCACAAGTGAAGGGGACTAAAACTTAATACATGACCTTTCGACTAAAGAAAACTCAGGACAAACAACTACTTTGCTAACTAAAAATCCATACATGAAACATTGCAGCTACCACTTTCCACAAGAAAGATGGAAACAAAGGCGTTTAAAAGATTTATTAAACAAAAGCTGCAATCCACACATGCTTTTTAAAAGCTGAGTGATTTTTTTGAGCATGCCAATTCTTTCAAATAGGAATAACATTAATATGTAACTTTCAGGTACCTCATTTTATTTCTTATTGTTTCATAGTAATATTATGAATTTAATATTTAATTATGTAGATTACAATGTGTAACGTAACATACCTCATCATATAAATACGTTGTTTTTTTCCAATTTAGTTTTGATACTTTATATTGTGGGATTATTTTTTGTATAAAGTGCCTAAGATGACTATTAATATTTTTATAATATTTATCTATTTTATATGCATTGTGATGTACATGGATTCAGTTCTATTTTTTTTATTTTATTTTATTTGTCTGCCGTGTAAAGCCGACTTTAGTCAACGCTATTGTCGAATTAATATTTATGCTTTAATAGTTTAATATCTACATATATTAATATATTACTAGCAACTGACGAATTCTAATATGCGATAATTAGCTTTAATTCATAATTCATGCTTTTATTGTATATTCTGAATGAATAAATTGAATAGGTACTGAATACTGGATATGATACAAACGACAAAAGTTGGCGAGACTATCAGCTCGAAAGCACATGTTAGGTATACATTAAAGACACCTACATTAATGGCTTTACTAAAATTACTGAGGGAAGAGAAGCCATCTCCCTTGTAACCGACACAGATATTGTATTCAGAATAAAATCCTGGCTCGATTTGTAAAATTGTAGCGAATGGTTTCATGCAGCTTGGGCCACAAGATCCATTTCGTTCTCGGATCGGCTTAACTCACGATTCAGCTCCTATTCAGAAGCCTCCTTGTGCGGAAGGCTTCCCCGAGTAAGACTCTGGCGTCTCAGGCCTTAAAGCTGGTGGACCGGTTTCTTCTGGGGGGTGGCATCCCGGCGCTACTGGACGTTTTGGCCACCGTTCGGCGACGCCAATCGGTTGTCTACTCTCACTAATTGCTGAATCATTCTGGAGACTGTAATATACTGTAATATACTGTCGCCTAAGCAGCGGGGGTGGATGTTGACCTGTTATTATGTCACTTGAAATGACCTTGGGCCACTCGATCCCATGTTGCACTACGAGCAAAGAACGCCCAGGTTCGCGATAAATTCAAATTGAATTACCGCTGTAATGCAACGGGTAGAGGCCGCGTAAGCGACTTCGGACCCGTAACCAGTCGACAAGATGGGAGGTATCCTGAAGGTTATTTCCGGACAGATATATCCTAGCAAAACTGGTAGTTAGGGCCAAGGCTGCCGGCTGGGTACCTTTCCCGGTGCCTCGCCGTAAGGCGTTGGTCTGTAACAGGTTGTTGGCGAGCTAGACAGTGGATTGTTTTGTTTCTAAGTCTTCTACGCTCATCCCACGGCTGAAAGAACGATCACATATCGTTATACCAGCCTGGGGTGACGTGTTCGCCCGTTGTAGTCGACACCAACCTACTGTACAATTACAGCAAAAAGAAAATAAATGTTATCAAAGCATAGCTAAACTACAACCTACTGATTCCTATTGCCTCAAAAACAAAATACATGGCGTTTCAAAGGAAGAAAACCCAGGTCAAACAAATCTTTTCCAAACTAAAAATCCATACGTGCAACATTGTCGTTGAAGGCAAGAATGTGACACAGCCTTGTAGGTGTAAAAAGGTAAAAAAGAGTCGATACAATAAGGTACCTAGGATTAACTCTGGACTATACACTGAAGGAGAAGAACACATTAGGTGCACTGCAACAAAAATGAGGAAATTTATACATACAAGTTACTAAGAAATGCCATCTCCATTTGAGAGGAATTGTATATTTAGAATTGGCGCTTAATTTACTAACATAAGGAATCAAAGCTTGGGGTGGAGCTGAAAGCACTTGATCCTCTTATTAGGGTCCAAAAGTCATCATTAAATGTAATTTAAGAAACCCTTACGGTATCCTTCTAAGGCCTTATACAAGGAATCTAAAGTCTTAGATATTCGTCAAATATACGCTAATGTGATCCTAATGTACTTTTATAATATGATCATGAGAATTATCATATAAATTCAACGCACCACACAGTTATACGAGTAACACCAAACAGACAGAATTTAATCCCTAAAATCAAAACAAGTTTTGCACAGAAATACTTTTATTAAATTGCTCCTAGACTGTTCAATAAAATGAAGGTTTTTTCTACATGAGGGAAATCCAGGACTAATCACAGAGTAAAGAAAAACCTAACATGTATAAACTCTCATTAGGCCAATCTTAGTACAGGCGAGGCCTAGTTAAGATGGCTTAATTATTGAAATATTTGTACCTTTTCATGATTAAATTAATAAATTATTAAACTAATAAAATAAATAATTATACATATAATGAATGAATAATTGTAACCTTTAATGATTTAATAAAGATATTTGAATTCGACTCAGATCCCAATTGGTGTAACTTTAAGCTGCAGTAAATATAATTTTAATTAGAGCATTTCCCCTCCTGTGGAGCGTCGTGGCGTCAGTCGCAGCCCACAAAATAATTAATCTCATTTGAGGAGCTTACGTTCGCCGCTTATCAATTTGACACGAGCAGAGTCGCCCCCGAAATACACCCTTCACCCTAACTACCGCAACAGCAATCTGTGCCAATGCACACAGACTACTATGATGGCTACATGCTGAGAATTCACTTTCTAATGGATAATTGTTCTACTTCCGGAGATTAGGAGCTAGTGAGGCTGGTCCCCGGAGCGTGCCACTCAATTCCATCTGTCTACGTTTCCCCATATGGGAATTATTTTATCATAAACACGCGGGTCATAAATCTTATTCCCTGGTGCCATATCTCACGGAGGAGCCACGGGAAAGTAAATGTTGTACAAATGTTTGCTCGTAAATTTCCTTGAATATGTGCGTTCAGCGTCTAATAATTCAAGCGATATTTCAAGCCACTCGAGGCTGAGACGGCCACCGAGACGACTGTCCCGCGCGAGCAGTCAGCCTTTTACCGACATAAACCAACATGGCTATACAAGTTTTCCGTATATCGCACTCAGTTTGACTATTGAGGTATACGTACATAATTTCGGTTCTGAATCTTAAAATCACTAACTGCGTAAATGGAAGATTTGCCATTTTTGGTAACATTGTACGCAGACAGAAATAAAAATACGTAAATATAATAAAAATAATGAATTGATTAATTACTCCAAGGTTTAAGCTACCTGCTCTTACACAACGTTTATGCATATTCATATTCATTTTATTAGTATACTGTTATACAAGTCAGATACAGATTAGCAAACAAACATTTTTTCTATCATAAAAAAAATAAATAAAATAAACATAAAAACGAAAGAGGCGAGCATACAAAACGTTAAAATCAAAGCTCAGAAAAACCTGCGGCAATTTAAGACTTAGCGCCATTAGAAAGACCTAAGTAATACTAAACTAAAGTTAATTTAATAAATTTCCCTTATTAACTTAAAATAATAAAATTTTATAAAAAACTATTATCAGTGGCTAAACGTATGAGTTCTATTTATTGTTTTAACAGAGGGCGCTGCCGGTTTTTTACAACGCTCTGTCGAATTGAATTTGTAAATAATACATAGGAAAAATGTAATTTAAATAACCGGGTTCCCTGCACCACCGATACGAGCGTCAAGTGCGTCCCCTCGTCCACGAAAGGATGCACGAAAAGTAGTTTATAACGTTGACGGTGGCGAACCTGCTGGCCATCGTAGAGGATGTGGTAGTCAGCCCAAAGGAAGCCGCCGACTTACTCAAGTCATCTACAGATCGTAGACCTTCTTTGTGCTACGGGAGGTAGCCCACTGAAGCCTGCCTCAGAGCGCGCAGCCCTGCGATACCACGTTCAAAAAAGCCGGGCCAATGGACCCAGCTCACGAGATGCTCCTCAATACGGCAAAAAAAATGCCTAAGTGGAAGAAGTCACGGGCCTTAATAAGGGCCTGTTGACCGAAATACGAATAACAGACTGAATAAACTAATGATTATAAAGCAAAAGGGGTCCTCGGCGACAAACAGTGTCCAAAACGTGGTAAATCCAGAAATCCTAATGAAAATGTATTTAAATACCCAGAAAATAAATTTGTTATGGTCAAAATACAGCAGAAGGCTTTCGGTTATATTTATGAAAAAGACGAATATTTAAGTGCGATGTCTCTTAAAAGTAATTATTGCAAAGTAGAGATAGTTTTTAAAGAAGAGAATCACGGATGAGCCCCTAATAATGTGACATTAAAATTAGTATTTTGTATAAATAAATTGACTATGATAAATCGGAGGAGAACTCAACTGTTAAGTTTAGATTATGAAATTCTGTGAAGTTAAGTTTAATGGAGTTAAATAAATTGGCGTGATCCCATTTTACGTTTAGTTAAAATTAAGTAAAGGAAATGTTTTTGTAGGAGAACAAGATGCTGCTTATTACTTTATTGACAAAGAATTCAATGTTGACTTGATACTTTATTATAAAAATAAATAAAATAAAAGTGAAGTCTCTATGTATTATATACTATCACCCCAAAACAGATATATAATCTAGTGGGGTGATAACATCCACACTAATGTTATCTTATCTGCTTCGCAAAAGAAGAAATTGTAAAAAAAATATTATTTATACTTTTTTCAGCCAAGATCTATTTTTTGTCCTAGATACTTTTATAAAATAAAAAATAAAATTAGTGTAGTACTATAATGTACACGGCCAATTATTTTTTTATTTAATTACTAGCTGTCCCGTGCCCACTTCGTTGGGCGGTAAAACTTTTTACTTGTAATGAAATTATGAGTGTGGTTCAGTTAGTACTGAGTGCTATGATTTATTTCCTGACTGCCAAAAGAAGGGTTATATATTTACTGCATATGTATGTATGTATTTGCATGCCAATTTGACTATATTACCGTTATTTGTGAGTGTCTTCTTGTGAGTTTGTTTTTTGTGAGTATCTTATCTATTTAACCATTTATGCAATAAAAGGGAAATTATATGCAGTAAAAGAGAAAGTCTTTTGTTTTAAACACTTGGGACGACAAATTTACTTATTTTGATAAAAAATCATAATTGTTGATAATATGACCCGTAAACATAACCTAACGATTTAAATTATTTTTTTAATATAAAATACTACTTTTTGTGACTTAAAAATAAACGTTACATATATGCTGTCGCTGACTTTTTTGTAGGCATTATTAAGCTCTACAATTTTTCTCTAAAACATAATCATATATCTCTCATCGTTAAAGCAGTGTTAGTTAGAAACATTTTCATTCGACCGTTTTTTCTTCGACTTACTTTGCAAATCCGACTACCACGAGAAAGTCTTTTTATTTTTCGAATTAATATATAGCTTATAACAATTATACATAACGCGGCTTTCTATTGGTAAAAGAATTTTTAAAATCGGTTCAGTAGATCCAGAGATTACTTCCTACAACCACACAAACTTTACCTCTTTATAATATTAGTATAGATAATGGTCGATTAATTTAAAGGATGTGGTTTCTAATGATAACGATAATTAAATGCAATGTGTTCAGTTGTCAAGCGTGTGCGTAATGTTTTGTAATGATAATTAAATCCGTCCAAAAGTGGTAGTAATGTCGCGAGGAAACCAGCTGGGTGGCACTTCCCAGTGTTTCGGGGTAAGTTGTACCCTTACGGGCTGTTAACGCAGTTCGACTATGGATTTTGTCTGTCGTCAAAGACTTTGCGTTCACGCCATGGGACACAAAATGGCATGTTTTCCTGTGTTGGGGGGTTCCCTCAATGCAAGACTTACTGTAACAAGTAAATATATAAAAAGAAATAAGAAACATGACTGCCGTTACAAAAAGTGAACAATGAATTTATATATTTTTTTATTATAGTTTTTAATGAAATATTTATAATTTATGTATTTATTCATATAGATACATATATATTATCGGAATGTACTTAATCAGACCTATCATTTGACACTTAACACGATATATTTAAGTTAATTTATGGACATTTGTACATTTGGATATTTAGACAACTACTTACTTGATATTTAGACAGGTAAATTACCCTATGGCACTCGGGATGGCATATCGATTCTAAAAATACCACACTCTTTTAAATCGATTAAAGCTTCTAGAAGCCATAATGGAATAAAGACACGGAAAACATACATACATGAACCCTGGACACATTGCAAACCTTTTTTGTTGGGCAGTCATATCTAAATGACACATTTGATTCACAATTAAACAATTACACCTATACAGAGAAAAAGAACATTTTTATGTTTAATGTAGGTAAACATGTAATACCATTAAAATCTGTATTTAGTTGCTTCTTCGGTATTTAGTTGTTCTTCTGTAAATAAAAAAACAATGTAACATCTAATAGTAAGATTAGCTAGGAATATTGTTTAATGCCTTATTAACACGCTTTTATTAGGTCGACCTGTATGTAACTAATTATGTAATGGAACCTAAGGTAACTAATTTAACCATCTTCCAAGGATCGTAGCGTCATGAAAATTGGCAGCTGTATGTAGTTCTGATGACAATACAATAATATGGTACTGTCGAATTGATCAGTTGATGGAGTCGAAATATATGAACTGAAACTTAATGATGGAACATCTTATTATAGATGTGTTTGGACTTGTTAGAAAAGTCTTGGAATGAACTTTGACCACGATTAGGTTTCAAGGTCTGATGATGAAGCCGGAAGATAGGCACTGGCATTCCATGATGGATTATCGTATCATAGTCGTGTTTGGACTTGTTAGAAAGGTCTTGTAATGAACTTTGACCACAATTAAGTTTCAAGGTCTGATGATGAAGCCGGATTTTTTGGTTTTTACGTGCATTTATGAAAGCGTGTTTTTAGTGTTTTTTTTTAAAACTATTAATTTATTTTTTGTGATATGGGTACCTTAGTTGTATTGGAAAACTTATTTCAATTTTGTTAGCGTATACCCTAACAAAGATATTTTAATCTGCTTTTATTTCATGTAAATATATTTACTTACTTTATTCACTTTTTGGTTATTCCCACCCCTTTCAGTAAAAAATATTGCCTTGTAAATAACGCTTTTTGCGCCCGTCCCGAATTGTCGATGTCATCTTTATGGTGAAAGCTTTCAGTTCTCAATTCTGATTTATGTTAAAAGTATTCGCACGTTTCAGCTTTGTTTTGAATAAGAGTATGTACTGCCCTTCTGTGTATGAGTGGTGAGTTGTTATATATCTCTATACATCCTCCTACCGACTTTTTCTTTTCTTCTACTGAGAGTATGATGCTTTTTGCAAGTGTTCATTTTGTCACGTTCAGGGCTATTTCTTTCCTGATGCCTATCGAGCAGCCAAGGGGTGGCATTAATTGAAGGAAAACAAAATTGTCCATTTGCGTAACGTCCAATAGTATGACAATATTAATAAGTAAATATAAGACAATATTAATAAGTTAATGGGCCGTTGCTGGGTTGGCCACGAAGACCCATTCTGTTCAGGGTTGGTCACACTCACGGGTCAACACCTATCCGACGGCCTCCACGCATGAGCCTGGTAGTCGAGCCTGGGTAGGACTCTGGCCTTATGGTTAGTTTCCCCTGGGAATCAACCTTCTCGCGCTCCTGGACGGTCTATGCACCGTGCGGCATAAGCCAATCGATTGCGCACTCTGACTAACAACTTGCGGTGTCAACTACAACGGGCGAGCCCGTCACCAAAGGATGTTTTAACGATTTTCTTGTTCTATCGCCCTGCAGTGAACGTAGAAGACTTTGGACATAACAAATCCAACATCCAGCTACGTCACAACCCGCAAGAAGCCAACGCCTTACCGCGAGATAGCCAGAGTTACCTGGCGGGCCGACTCTCGCGCCCTTGCTTCCAATTGTGACCAGATTTCTCCAGTCTCTCGATTGGTTCCGAGTTCGAGGTCGCTTGCGCGGTCCTCTCCCTTACGAAGCGGTGAAACGGTGTGAACCGAATCTAATCGCGGACCAAGGCGTCCTTTGCCCGACTCTGAATCGGGATCGGATGGCCAATAATCATTTCAAGAGCAGTCGCCGTAAGGTAGACAACCACCCCCGCTCTATAGGAAACAATACAGTTCCCAGACTCCCCCGATTGTTAGTCGGAGAGCACAGTCGATTGGCTTGCGCCGCTCGGTGCGCAGCCCGTCCAGGAGCGCCAGAGGTTTGATTCCCAGGGGAGACTGGTTGACCCAGTGTCCTACCCAGGCTCGCACCCCATGCGTGGAGGCCATCGGATGGGTGTTGACCCGTGAGTGTGACCGACCCTGAACACATGGGTCATCGTGGCCACCTCATCATAGGCCCATTAGCTCCCATGATGAGGTGACTCTGACTAACAGTCGGGGGAGCCTGGAAGCAGTACTCTTTCCTATAGAGCTGGGATGGTTGCGGACCTTACGGCGACTACTCTTGAAACGACCATCGGCTATCCGATCCTGGGTGAACAGCCGGGCAAAAGATGCCGTGGTCCACGATAGATTCGGTATACACCGTTTCACCGCTTCGTAAGGGAGAGGACCGCGCAAGCGACCTCGAACTTGTAACCAATCGAGAGACTGGAGTAATCTGGTCGCAATTGGAAGTAAGGGCGTGAGTGTAAGCCCGCTGGGTAATACTCCTGGCTATCTCGCGGTTAAGGCGTTGGCCTCTTACGGGTTTGTGGCGGAGCTAGACGGTGGACTGTTTTTAACCTAAAAGTATTCGAAATGTAAGCTGAATGACAAATTTCTATAATATAAACCGTAAATTGTATCTCATATTTTGACGTCACAAAGCATTTTTTTTATATTCTATTGTGAATAAAAACATTTTGATTTGATTTGATTTTGATCGTTATTGTTAAAACTTTCTTAGGCGACTCCAATGATGTGATAATATCTAATAGCTGCAATGAAAACCTATGTAATAATGTTTATGCCAGATGAGTTGGTAGTGTTCAGGGCACTTTTTACGGTAACTCAACATTCAAGACCTTCTGAGTCTCACCACGTATGAGTGGTGAGCAGACTTCGACAAAATGGAGTAGTTGCCTACCTCTGTACTATAACTAACATGGTCTTTTAAAGACAAATTGCTCAAGGAAACGGAAATTTTCGGAGTAACGTTTTTTGCACGAATAAGCACAAGAAAGTAATTTTTTATTTAAAAAAGTTTTCATCGATTTCTAAATTACTTTTTTATTACCCTATTTTTTTATAAATTAAATTTTAATTTATAACAATTCAAATTGGGAATTGTAATAATTAATTTTTATTTTATAAAATTTTATTTTAAAGCGATTCACAAATATTACAATTCACAATTTAAAATATCAAATAAAATAATATGTACCTAAATTACGTAACCCACAGCAAGAAATTAAACCCAATTAATGAATAATGTTCTATTTCCAATGACGGCTAACCAAAGCTTTTGCATAGGCGGACATTCTATAAACATAGAGTTACACAAATTAATATCTGAACATGTTAAAAAAAAACTATAGAAACACAAGCAATTTTATTTGACATAGTTAAGAATGAATAAAAAGATTACAGACATGAAAATTTCAAAAAACCAAATAAAAAAGTTTAAAATTATTACTATAAATAAGAGAAGTTAAAAATAGTCGTAGTTATTAAATAGTTTAAAATTTAAAAAATGTAAATATTCTTATAATTTTAATTAAATAATAGGATCACCTAAAATAATCAAAACATGATTATTAATCATAATCATAATGAAATAAAAAAAGCAATATTTATATAACATAATTCATAAAAAAACATACATTTAATCAGTTTAATAATTAAAACAGTTTAAAAAATCATCACTGTCATAGTCATCAGATAGTCATAATCATAATCAAATAATCTGTATATATGTATAAAACAAAGTTGGGTTTGTTCGAACACTTATAACTCGAGAACGGCTGGACCGATTTTCATGGTTTTTGATTTGTTGTATTCTATTTCAATAAAAACATTGAAAAATTGACGAAAAAATAAAATAAAAGAAAAAACATTTTCCCATACAATATCTTCATGGGTTTCGTAACTGTCAAACATTTAAGTGTTCATCTCGTCGATACAGTAAACTCTCCCCTCAAATTAAAGAAAGTATTTAAATTAAGGTTTCGAATCGACCAGATATATCCACAATATTCGGACCACAATTATTACATAGTTTAATTCAATCATGTCATGCTGACACGCGATTGATATACTTAATTTTTATACTTTTATATTTCTTTTTGTGTTGTTATCCTAATAAAGCAGTGAACTTAATATTTATTTTGTATTCATTATATTACTTCCATTAAATCAAAAATTAAGTTCAGCTAATCTGTAATACGACATTCATTGACCATTAGGCGGTACGAAATTCGCCGGGTCAGCTAGTCAGTTATAAAATAATAACAATTCAAAATAACCAATAAATATTATAAATTATTTATAAAATTTAAAGCAGTTACAATATCTATTGATATATTACACTTTTGGAAATATTTCTTTTTGAGTAAAAATGTGAGGTGATGCGATAGTACTCAATTAAATCAAGCAAAACTTTACAATCCTAACATTTCTTGTATACAAGTTACATGCACTGTCACAATGTACATGGATATGTGTCTGCCGTGTAAAGCCGACTTTGGTCAATGTATTCGTCAAATTATTATATCTGCTTTATTATTTTTATATCTATAACAATATATTACCAGCAACTGACGAATTCTAATGCGATAACTAGCTTTAATTGATTATTCATGCTTTTATTGTATATTCTGAATTAATAAATTAAATACTGAATACTAAATACTACAGATCAATTGCAATATTAGTTTATTCTGAGTTATCATCGTCATGGCGCTTCATTCAACTGTAATTACCCAATAAATCACTTTATATACTTTCATAATAATAATAAAAACATTCAAATACTCCTTTACAAAAGGTCACTTTATCCATTTTCACGACCTCTCATTAATAATAGTAGTGGCATTCAGTTATACCTTATAACTAATCTCCCATTAAACTTAAGGTCGGCTATCCGGTTTGCTGAATACTCTCATATTCACAGACGAACCAACGAGGTTTTACCACCCCTAAGCGACTTGATGCTTAGTCCGGCACCCGAGGTTCGTACTGTTTCCCAAGGTAGGAGTCCTTAGCCGGTGAGCCTCCTTACATGCCCGATTTTAAAAATAAAAACCAATTGATTATGGACATGCGACTGGCACCCTAGTTAGACATTTTTTATACTAACCTCTACATCTTTGCTTTTACGCCCATAATTCTTATATAATCTCTAATATTTTAGTAAATAAAATTCCCTAAAAAATCGGTATTCATTACAAAATAATAATGAATAAATAAATAGTTTAATAAGTAAATAATTAAATCAGTCCTTCTTTTACAAAAAAAAATATTAATGTCTAATACAACCACCGATAAAATGCTCTAACTTTTCAGGTTTTTATTGGAAATGAGCATTGTTTTTTTTATTTTATGGATATAGATGTTCTGTTACTGGGGCGCCCCGTAACCCAGGACGGTGCCTGGACCCGCTTAGCGAAACTAAATTTTCTCGGCAGATTCTCCCCTCGTCTAATCCGTAATTCCCAGGCTGCCGTATTATTTGAATAAGGGTTTCGGTGGATGCGTCGGGCGGCAGACGCGCACGCTGTCATCCACTTTTAACGCTGCTTTTCAGCTCTCTCATTTTCAGTTTCATTTTTCTTTTATTGCGTTTATATTCGCGAGTCTAGGGTAACCCCCGCCAGCAGCGCGACGCCGCGGCATGGCGACGAATATCTTTTTATGTCCGCGCCCATTGGATGTGATGATCTAATTAAGGATGGCGAAGGTGAGCAAACGGCCGGGTTGAATGGCGCGAAAAATGGGGCGAAAAGTAATAAATGTAAAAAAGTTAGGATGCGTGCGTCGCCCGAGTTTTATTAGACTTAGTGATCGGGAGCAGCCGAAATTCTACGGTCTGCAAAATTTGCAACCTGGAATATCATTAAATATATGAATTACCTAAATGGTTTTGAATGGAAACTTTTATGAATTCATTTATAAATGTAAAATTATCGATTCAACACTTTCTTCAGTTTATATACAGATCCAAAATCAATAAGTGATTTCAATTATTTTTGTGATATTATTTTGACATTAATCACTAAAATTTATTATACGCAATCTCGACTATCGTTAATCACGACTAATATTAAACAAAACTGTTTTGGACCCAGAAACGCTCAAGATGACCTACTTTACTCTCTGTGAAACGGTTTTATATTATGGTATTATAACGTGATGTGGTTGTGCTAAAACTGTTCTACAACCACTACATGTTGCTAAAAGTCTGTTATAACAACAATCACTAGATTTCACATTTCTGAGTGATTTATTATTTAAGAAATTCAAAGTTTTAAGCGTTTGGTTATTATATGCTAAAAATCTTATCTTAATTCATCTACGTACGAAAACCATACCAGCAAAGTCTCAACAAATATTAACAGCCATAGAACAGCTGGAGATTACATGAATGTGCCTTTTATGAGAACTACTTTTGGTCAAAGAAATCTCTAGATCATTGGGCCAAAAATGTATAACAACAAAAATTTATAACATCCATGTTTGTATAAAAGAGACACCTAGTCAACAAGTCTTCAAAAAAGAGTTAAAGAAAAGGCTTCTAAGTGATGGTAACTCTCTTGATATTTTTAAAAAATATTTAACTCAGTATAAATGTTGTTGAATATTTTTTTAAATTTATGATGATTACGACTATTGCAACTGCTTTTTATTTATTATTATATATTTTGCATTTTAATAATATTTGATTATGTTTATTTAAACTAATTATTAAATAACTATCATGTTTTTGATGATTTCACGTTTTCCATACTTTTATTTTTTTTTTACTTTTTTGATTTTTTTTATAATTCTTTTATATTAATTAATGTAAACTGTGTTTATAAAATGTCTTCTCAAACACAAGCTCTGCTTAGTTGGGCGACATCGGACAATAAATATCATCTAATAATAGTTCAATTTCTTGCTGTGGTCTAATTAATTTGGTTTAATATTTTATTTCATTTTTTAGTTGTAAATTGTACTTTTTTTGTCAATTGCTTTATAAATAAATAAAAAAAATAGGTACGTACGTACATACCTACATACGTACATATATACATACATACATACATACTATCAGGAATATTAACAGGAAATTTCGCCCACTGCTCATTGACTTTATGAAATTAATATTCACATTTAATGAGTCCCTGGATGCTTGCCGGGAAAGTCTTGGTGTAACGCAACCCATTTTTTTGGAAAGACATCTGTAAACCCTAATTGTATCACGTATGATAAAATATTTTCTCGTTTATATCGCGATTTTATATTCCATATGTAATTTAAAACTCGCTAAACTCTACCTAGCATCTATCATGTTCATATTCATATTCATTTTATTAGTATACTGGTATACAAGTCAGATACAGATTAGCAAACATGCATACATATTAGCAAAACAAATATTTTTTTTAACGTAAAGAAAAGATAAAATAAGCAAAACAAAACGAAGAAAAAAAACAGAAGAATAATATAAAAAGAAGAAATACAAGACAAAATGCAAAGAGATCATTAAATACTTTAGCCACCAAAGCATTCTAGACTTCACTCGAGTAATATTCCTCCAGTGAGTAAAACGCCTTATCTGTAAGGTATCTCTTAAGGCGTCTCTTAAATACGTCAAGAGATTGCGCCTGCCTAATGTGCTCGCTGAGTTTGTTGTAAACCGCTGGGCCGGCGATATAGGCCAGCCTCTCCGACTTGGATAATGTATGACTTACCGAACGTAGCATGCTACGGGATCTTGTTGGATAGTGATGATGCACACCATTCACTTCAAAATCGGCTAGATTTCTGCGAACGAACAGCGCTACTTCCATTATATAAATGAACGGCAGCGTCATTATGCAGAGATCTCTAAACAGAGGCCTAGCTGGCTTATCAAGCGCCACACGCGCTATTGTGCGGATTGCACTCTTCTGCATAACGAAATCCCTCTGCCTGTCGGCTACTCGCCCCCATTACTCCGCGCCGTACGTTAGCAGTGGATGAACGTATGCAAAGTAACACATGCGCAGCGCGGATAAATCGAGAAATGAAGCGATGCGATAGAGTGCATAGCACGCTCTTCCCAATTTATCACATAAAGCATCAATATGTAGGTTCCATCGTAACTCATTATCGATTACGAATCCCAAGAACTTTATTGAGGATACCTGAGTTAATTCTTCTTTATTGACGGTATCACTTGTCCATTTAAAGTCTCTTTTTTGTCGTTGGTAAGGAGGCGAAGCAAACTCGTTAGATATTGATGATAGCGCAGTGGGAGGGATGCACGCAGCGGCTCGTGGCAAATAAGCCGAAAAAGGGGTTGGGTTGTCGAGGCGATCAGGCGATATAGTTTCAGCGCACGTACGGCCTGTAAAATAGTGAACAGCACAGATGGTCGCGGTCTCGAAGCCGGGTAATAACTGGGGGTGGGGCGGAGCAGCGGTGCACCGTGTTGCGAATTTTATATTCCCCATTTCTCCCCCTTTTCCTCAGCCAGAAAAAAACGACACTTTCTAGATAAGTTTAGAGAGGATCGTGAAAAGAACGAGAAAATAGCATGCGAGGTAAATATATGAACGCCTGCTCTTTCTTCACAACCAGCAAGCAAATACCATTGAAATCACCGCCCGGTGCAATATATGAAATACTAGCTGACCCGTGCCCAATTCGTTGGGTGGTAAAACTTTTTACTTGTGATGAAATTATGAGTGTGGTTCGAATAGTACTGAGTGCTATGATTTATTTCCTGACTGCCAAAAGAAGGGTTTTATTTTTTCTGCATATTACCGATATTTGTGAGTGTCTTCTTGTGAGTGTCTTATTTGTGAGTGTCTTATCTCTTTAATCATTTATGCAGTAAAAGGGAAATAATATGCAGTAAAAGGGAAAGTCTTTTGTTTTAAACACTTGAGACGACAAATTTACTTATTTTGATAAGAATTCATAATTGTTGATAATATGGAACGATTTAAAATATTTTTGTAATATAAAATACTTTTTGTGACTTAAATATAAAAGTTAGGATATATGCTGTCGCTGACTTTTTTGTAGGCATCATCAAGCTCTACAACTTTTCTCTAGAACTTAATCATATATCTCTCATCGATAAGGCAGTGTTAGGTAGAAACGTTTTCGTTCGACCGCTTATTCTTCGACTTACTTTGCAAATCCGACTACCACGAAAAAGTCTTTTCAGTTTTCGGATTAATATATAGCTTATGACACTTACAAATAATGTAACCATGTCAATTGTGGACATGTCATCCTGACAACAGTAAATTATGCTTGTAGGTAACAAACGAGATCAAAGAAAATTATATCCATGAATGACAGCCGCGGGAATGTAAAGTTTTTAGGTCAGTTTAGTTGTTAACACGGCGGTATGTAAATATTTTTAGTTTAGCTTGATTATGAGATATTCGAACCGAAATTTCACAATGTGACCGGTCACATTGTATAATAGCCACATAATGGGCCATTAAGGCATCTGGGTACTAATTTTCAAGTCTATAAGTCCAAAATTTCGAAATTGTAATATGACTTTATAAATAATAATTATTAAAAAACAATTTAATAAATGAAATAGATGAGCGCCCTGTCTTGGTCGGCGGACGAACCCAAATAAGTTCCATTACAACTGCGTTAGGCGGGGCGATTCATTTCTCAGCTAATGGCACGGTTTGGCCAAGCGCCCACATATGGCGTTAATATTTGATTAAAATGTATCGCTGAGTTGAAATTCTATTAATGTGGCTTGCATATGAGATATTCCAACCGAAAATTTCACAATATAACTTCGGCTCAACAAGGTATATGTGTCCCAAATTTCAAATCTTTAAGTACAAGATTACAAGATTTTAAGTACAATCTTTAAGTACAAGTACAATCTTAAGTACAAGATATAACTTGTACGCCCCCTCCCCTGGTGGACAGCAATCAAAGTATCATTCCTCCCCCAAGGTTGCTACGGCATACTCGGTGCCCCTCTCACGAGGTCGCTCAACGAGTCCGGCTCCTTGGTTTCCTTTCCCTACCTTTCTTAGTCGCGAAGCATCAGTCTGCATTCCCACAGACTCGAGCAGTGCCCAGTACGAGATACCAGGAGCACAAGTAAAATACATATCCTCACATCCTCGTAAACACATCCATTCCGCGAGTCACTTCTTCCGCGTCAATATTACCTATTCGGGAAGCGTTATAACTGACAATATCGAACTCTCAATCAATTCAATAAATACCTTCTGATTCCCTCAAAATCGCCTTTTAATACGGAGATAACCCGCAAGTTGATACCACCACCTCACACCGCACAACCTGGAGTCTAGTGAGGGGTAGTCCCTCACAAACTTGTAACTTTGAATCTTTATGAACCACAGGGCACTTATGTCCGATCAATTTATATAAAACCTATCCAAAAAAACAAGAAACATGACATACATGTTATTTACATCGGCCTTTAACAGTTTTATGCATTAAAATGGCCATACTCTACCGCAAAGCTTATAGTTCCCAACGGGTTAAAGATTTTTTTTAAAGCGGTAAAGATGGCGTCCGTAAAGATTATTTAATAAAATTTATTAAATACAATGGAATCGCACGGCAGGCAACAAGACAATATATTAAATTAGCAGGTCAAAAATATATTAAATTCAACTATTTTTAACCTTACTGTCACCGCACAAGACTTACAAACCTCAAACTATAACTGTACAAAATTCTTCTCAACAATAAGAGTATCATTATACTAATCGCAGTTTTCAATAAGATGAACGCCTTCACTTACTACGAGCTGTCGACTACAACGGGCGAACACGTCACCTCAGGAAGTTTTAACGAAAGTTGATAGTTCTGTCTTCCGTGAGGTGGACGAAGAAGGCTTAGGACAAAACATTCCACCGTCAAGTTCCGCCACATGCCCGTAAGAAGCCAACGCCTTACCGCGAGATAGCCAGGTAAGTCAACCAGCGGGCCGATACTCGCGACTTTACTGGCAGTTGCAACCAGATTACTTTAGTCTCCCGACTCGTTAAGGGTTCGAGGTCGCTTGCGCGGTCCTCTCTTTTACGCAGCAGTGAAACGGTATATACCGAAACTATCGCGGACCACATCATTCTTTGCTCGGCTGTTCACCTGGAATCGAGTAGCCGATGGTCGTTTCAAGAGCAGTCGCCGTAAGAGCAACTACCTACGATCCATAGGAAACAGTACTGTTTCCAGGCTCCCCCGACTGTCAGTCAGAATGCACAATCGATTGGATGACACCGCACGGTGCGCAAACCGTTCAGAAGCACCAGAAGGTTTACTCCAGAGTTCTACCCAGGCTCGCACTTCATGCGTGGAGGCCGCCGGCTGGGTGTTGACCCGTGAGTGTGACCGACCCTGAACAAATGTTCTTCGTGCCCAACTCCAACAGGGCCCATTAGCTCCCTAAAATTACGAACCACCACGAAAAACTAAAAAATCTACGTAATCAAACTGTTAGAGTAGGGCGATACTCCTTCTTTTTCAATCCATTCAATTGTCGCTCGACGCCGAAATCGCTGGGACATGGCGAATGGCGATTCCCCGACATTGTTTATAGTTGAATACATACCCAAAAGCGACGTTGGAAATATGCGCCATATCTTCTCGCAGATGGAATATTTCGGCGCGAGATATACATATATGGTAAATTGAATGAAAACATTGCGAAGGCACTTTCCTGGGAGACGCGCGGAAAGTGAAATGTGTATACCTGTGCTGTGCGCTCGCAGGCGACAGCGGTTTCCTTTTTGCGGAATCAATATTCCATTGGCCGCCGCGCCGCGTACAAGTCAACCCACATAAATCTTGCCCGTTTGCTTCTGCCGGCTGTTTTACGGCCAGCATTCCGTGCTCATACATAAATCCAACATCTTGTTCGACACTGCAAATTGCTATACAACCCGCATTCATTCCCCATCCCTTCCTGGCTTTCGCCATTATAAACTACCCCAACAGTTTTTATTTTATTCGATTAAAATTGCTTTTCATCTACAATATTAAAAGAAAAGTAATTTTAATATTAGAAGCGTTAAATTTCAACGACCATCCAGGCGACTGAGGCATCACCTAAGATTTCACCTTCCTATTTCGCAGACAAATCAATCTTTCCACAATCCTATCTCACGTACATGCCGACTGGCAAAAGTACAGAAAAGCTACTTGTACCTTAGCATTAAGTTCTATAATCTACTCCCTACAAAATTTAAACAGCTGGAGGACATAAAATTCAAAAAAACATCAAGGAGACTTTGATAGGCCACCCTTTCTATAATCTGGCCGAATTTGAAGGCCATGATTTTTCAAATATTGTGCCCATTTAAATTACTTAAAAAAGTAGAGCCTTACTGTCTGATTATTTTATATGGTCTTATATCTGTACTTTTAGTTTATAATGCATAACGTAGATGTATTTTGATTATTTAACATTTTACTGACAATTTGAATATTACGATGAATAATTTTAATACGTATCTTTTCGAATTACTAACTACTCCAAATATTAGGCTTCTATTTTGATTTTTTATATTTATAGTTTGACAATCTAGTAGTTAATTCTTGACTACCTAGTATGTTCAGTGAAGTGTAGTAACGAAACTTATGAAGTGTAGTAATAAACCAATTATTTTGACACGTCCAAGGGCGGTCTTTAGCCGTCAATTGGACACGACGAAAATGTAATGTAATGTAATGTAATGCCGGTTATACAACACTATAACCGATACATTGATTTCTTTAACCTGGGACCATTAGCAGTTAAGTCCATTATATATAGCATATTATGAAACAATTTGATAATTTACCGTAGGTGTGTTTTTATTATTTTATTCCAGGCAATATTTGATATCATTTATTTTTTTCATTTAATTATTTTTCATAATTTACTGTAAACTTATTTAAAAAAAAAAATAATATTTGTTTTGATAAATTTTAAGGGTATTATTTTTTTACTGATACTTTTGTAAATCATGATATAAAGGGCACATATGCAATTATTAATTAGGCATGCGGAGTACGCATAAAATATTATACTTTATTTAGTAATAATGTAAAAATATTAGCGATAACCATCTATTATACAGTATTGTTTGCATACCTATTATGCTAAATAAAATAAAAATACAATAAACACATGATCAAAGAATAGAAATCGTGTTGGCAAAATCAAAAAATCTCCACTTGAATAATCAAAAGGTAATGGTCAATAATCTTTTAATTAATCCAAAATTGCAAATACAGTTGGATGTGTCATAATCCTAATTGTTTAAAACACAATAATCAAAATATAAATGTACCAAATAATTCCTTTTTTTTTCAAATCAGTTAAAATAATATTAAAAATAAACAAAATCAGGCATAATAAATAAATAAATAAATAAATAAATAAATAAATAAATAAATAAAAGATAAATTTTTAATAATATTATGCGTAAAACGACAATAATCATATTTATATGAATGACATAGCCAGTACTATTGAAGAGTCATAAATAACTATGTTTGCTGACGACACAAATATTGTAATTTTTAATAAATCCAGCTAGGTTGTTGCCGAAGATGCTAATGCCGCACTCGAGTTACTTCACTCATGGTGTACGAGCAACAGGCTGGAAATAAAGTCAGAAAAAGCTTTCTATGTGACATTTTTAAACGCTCTTAGGTCAACCGGCTTAGGCATTAAAATATTAGATTCAAAACTCAAATTAGATTAGAAACAAAATTTTTGGGAATCACATTAGATAAAAAACTTAAGTGGAAAGAACATTGTGAAAATCTAGCAAGCAAACTTTCTAGCGCGTACTAAGCGTTAAGAATTTTGCGACGTATTTTAGATGAAAGTGAAACTCAAATTCAAATTCAAAATTCTTTATTTATCTATAATATTACATGTAATTTTTAAAATTCAAAGCCATCCTAACTAGGCCTCGCCTGTACTAAGGTAGGCTTAATATAAAAAAGTATAGTGGTTTACGTAACTAGCTGTAATACATCTTTGTATATTGTTATGGTACATTTGAGAAGTTAAAAATAGAATAAGAAAGCGTAATAATATTAAATTTAGGTACATACATATAAATATATACATACATATATAAATAAATATATACTTTATAGATAAATATAAAATAATACTATATATATACATATATCTCACAAATCGTGCACTATTTTAATATATATATGTTATTAATGTCTCCGTTTCTTGTCGACCCATAGTCAAAAGTGACTTAGTTAGGTTTTTCTTTACGCCGTGACCATTCCTAGATTTCAATCCTGCAAGAAAAACACTATTCATTTTGTTGAACAGTCGAGGAGCAATGTAAGAGAAGTGTTTTTGTGCAAAACTTGTTCTCTTTTTTTGGATTAAGTGCTGTATTTTGTTACAGTGTTAGTGCTAAACTAAAACTGTATTTTGTTATTTTGAGTCAATATTAAGATATGGTCTAACCTGCTGGGGAAATTATTTTGACTGCAACAAATCCCAGATAATTATTTTACAAAGCAAGCAATCCGAATAATTACAAAGCAGATAGCAGTGATTCATGTCGTCCACGTTTTGAGCACCTAAATATACTAACCTCAAAGTTTTTGTATTGACATAAATTATCAGTAGGCTTTTATTCTAATATAGATAGCAAAGAAAGAATATCTGAGGTACACAAATTCAACACTAAAAATAAAGAAAATTTTAGTTTACCGTTCACGAAAAGTAGTACATATAAGCAAAGCCCGGAATATTCAAACGCAAGTGTTATAATATGTTGCCTAAAGCGTTAAAAAATAGAAAAACGAGTAATCAGTTCAGTGATGCCCTAAAAAAATCTATCAGAAAATGCATTTTATTCCAATGAAAAAAAATGAGATTAGTTGCAGACTCAACAAAGAAACACAATTATGAAAAGGAAATTTAATTCACTATAATTGAACAGTTAAATAACGTTAAATTCTTCATTGTTTTATTGCCAATATTTTTAGTTATCTCCTTGATTTTCTGTTTTTAGTTCACATAATATATTTTGATTTTTATATCTAAAGTAGGTAATTTGATTTTAAGGAAACCTCATTTTTGTTTACACCACCGTGTTTTTTTTTATATATGATGGCAATTTATTATTGATTATTTTGATTATTGACTTTGTTTAAACTGTATATTTTTTTTAAGTTATTGCGAAACAAAATTTTATTCTGAGGTAGCTAATATTTACTGTTATTTATTTTTTCGTTAAATTTTAATTATATTAGTATAATATTTTTTTATACCTACCAAATTTAACTTGTTGACACATAACATACCTAATTTTGTGCTATTATTATAATATGTGTTTTTAAGCTATTGCATAGCTTTTATCGCGGGCCTAGGCCAGCGCGGCGACCGAATGAAGAAATTTCTTAACGAAAATTAATGATTTTAAACTGATAATTACGTCTAAACGAGTGCTGCTTACGATTCGAAAAAAATATATGTTAAACAAGAACATTGCATTGTGTGTCCATTCGTACACCGCCCGTAGAATATATCTTAATGTTCAGTGATGGCAATCGAATGATACCAATAAAACAGAAAAAACCGAGTGAAGCAGTGCCGGGAACGTAAAAGAATGAATGTGGCCGAGCGGATCAACGATGGTGCCAGTATATCTGCAGCTGGGGCAGTTGAAATTATGCAAGTGGATGATGAAATCGCCTTTTTTATCGACGCCGGACTTTAAAGTCATCGATTATTGGTTTGTTACATTAGAATTTGTTTGTATAACGGGATATTTACCATGTCAATTGTGTTCGATGAGTCTCCAAAATATCGGCACTGTTACAAGCGCCCAAACATGCGTATATTATATTTTATATAAAAATACGTGTGGCACTCGGGGACTGCCGCGGTAAAGCTATTGCATAGCATTTTTAACAACTTAGGTAGATATGCAATTATAATTATTTATTTATTTTATTTATTTTATTTTTTGTGATATCAGATAACTGCGCTCTATCGGAAAACGATGAAATTATTCCGAATCATTTGCGGCTGCGGAAGCAAATGACTCGGAATAATTTAAACGTCTTCCGATAGAGCGCCGCGCACGAACTTTTTATTCGATAAAGCAAAAAAAACGGATTATTAAAAAAAAATCGTAGATAAAAAGATAGATAATTATATTATCTTTAAAATGGTGCAGGTTTCATAATAATACGCCAGATAGTATTTGCGTAGTAGTCGTTTTTGTGTTCGGTTAGACCTAATTTCACAAATTTATTACACTATGTAATATAAACAAAATCTAAAATAATCAAAGCTAAGAATATTAGGAAAATATTCTTGTTTAACATATATTTTTTTCGAATCGTAAGCAGTACTCGTTTAGACGTAATTATCAGTTTAAAATCATTAATATTCGTTAAGAAATTTCTTCATTCAATAGCTTAAAAATAGCTATGCAATAGCTTAAAAATATTACCCGTTACGTACACATATTCACGTACAACATACGGCCATGTCTATTACACAGCCACACCCCATTTTTGTTACATTGCATGTTTATGTTTATATTGGATTTTAAATATATTTCAATGGATTGGATATACATCTCAATAAATTGTTTATAACTGTAATGTAGATTTGTTAATGAAATATAATAAATAAAAAATATATGTGTGGCACTCGGGGTTTGCCGCGGTAAAGCTATTGCATAGCATTTTTTAACAACTTATGCAATTATAATTATTTATTTATTTTATTTATGCAGTATGAAGATTTTTTTTCTGAAATCAGATAACTGCGCTCTATCGGAAAACGTTGAAATAATTCCGAATCGATTCGGAATAATTTAAACGTCTTCCGATAGAGCGCACGAATTTTATTCGATAAAGCAAAAAAACGGATATTATTCTTTGACTATTCGAAAAAATTCGTAGATAAAAAGATAGATTATTAAATTATCTTTAAAATGGTGCAGGTTTCATAATAATACGCCAGATAGTATTTGCGTAGTAGTCTTTTTTGTGTTCGGTTAGACCTAATTTCAAAAATTAATTACACTATGTAATATAAACAAAATTAAAAATATTCAACGCTAAGAATATTAGGAAAATGTTCTTGTTTAACATATATTTTTTTCGAATCATAAGCAGTACTCGTTTAGACGTAATTATCAGTTTAAAATCATTAATTTTCGTTAAGAAATTTCTTCACTCGGTCGCCGCGCTGGCCTAGGCCCGCGATAAAAGCTATGCAATAGCTTAATAAAATAGGCTTCACTGTTCGCCCATGACTAACAATGTTGTGATATTCATAAATACCCAAAATAGTTTCATTTTCCAGCGAGTATAGTAATTAATTTAGAGTCGTAGCGGCGCGGCGCGGCGAAGAGGGCCGCAATATTAATTACACTATATTGTTGTTTGCCCAAAAGTGTGAATTCAATTATCCTCACTATCAAAATTGGCCACTTTGC
>OX155956.1:37356837-37492264 GCA_944548615.1 Micropterix aruncella
TTAACATTAATTTAACCATTAATACATTTTAGCAAATAATATAAAGCACCTATTTAAAAGATAATAATTTTATAACCTTTTTTTAAGAAAAAAGGAAAAAAGGAAAAAGAAGCATTTCTAAATTTAATGTATAAGTAAAATAGGGGAATGGAAATGGAAGGGAGGGATTGTTATAACATTATGTGTAATATATGTTCATAAATGGCCATACATACGTATACTATTGACATATATATATATATATATATATATATATATATATATATATATATATATATATATATATATATATATATATATATATATATATATATATATATATATATATATATATATATATATATATATATATATATATATATATATATATATATATATATATATATATATATATATATATATATATATATATATATATATATATATATATATATATATATATATATATATACATATAGACATACATACACACATAAATACATTGTATATAATAAAGTAATAAATAGTGCGTATTTTATAAATATTTAAATAATTTATCGTTCCAGAGCTTTTCTTCGACTGCGTGAAGAAAAGGCTTCCTGTCCAGAGAAAAAATTTCAAGGTCATTAAACCTGTTATTAAAAGAGGTGAGTAACCACTTCATAGTGGAGTTGCTGAAGGGGCTTGTATTGCATCTGGGCACGTGAAACAAACGAGAAACTCGGGTACTTCTGGGGGGCACTCTCAAGGAAATTCGCTCAGTTAAAGCTGGACAGTCTATTAAACCATGAAGGATGTCATATAGTAAAGACATGTCGGTTATGGTCCGCCTATTATAAATCAGTGCAACCTTAGAGTAATCCGCTCGTTCCTCATATGTCTCGAAGTTCGTGTGCTCGCGCCAATTTAGGTATCGTAAGAAACGCTTTTGGACGCCCTCAACCTTGTTGACAGATGCAGCATACATCGGTCACCATATAGTGGATCCGAAGTCTAAGACACTTCTGATATATGCGTAATACAGCATTTTTAAGGCGAGGGTGTTACTGAACGGTCTGCATACTCTAAACAAATATCCTAACATTTTCTTGGCCTTAAGAACTATGTGAGCTATGTGGTCGTTGTATGTAAGCTTCGTATCTAAATAAAGTCCGAGGTCGCCTATTAAAGATGTTTTTGGAATGTTTTCGCCATCGATAAGATAGTTATATACAATTGGCCGAGTATTTCTGGTAAAACTGATGGCATTACACTTTAAGGGATTGAGGTAGAGCTTATTTTTGTGGCAGTATACCAAGAGGATCGCATTGTATGTTTATGCATTCATTCGTACCTTTAATGGTGGAATTATTTTTTTAGGTCATCGGCATAAACGATAAATTTAGATGTGTAAAAGCAAGAGAAGATGACATTAATATAAATATTAAACAATAATGGCCCGAGATGCGAACCTTGCGGTACTCCAGAAGGTACTATAACATACTCGGACCTATAACCCCCAACGATTATGATTGAATAAATTATATTTATACCACGAAATTATTATGATTGAATAAATTCTTCAAAACTTCTCTGTAGATTATATTAGATGTAATGTTATTATTTGGTACCAAAATATATTGTCTATTAGACGTTCTAACCCGAGATACGGTCGCGGTTCCATACCGATGTCGTATTATCCCTTTAACTATTTATGCAGTAAAATGGAAATTATATGCAGTAAAAGGGAAAAGTATTTTGTTTTAAACACTTGAGACGATAAATTTACTTTTTTTGATAAGAATTCATAATTGTTGATTTAATATGACCAATAAACATGACCTAACGATTTTTTTTTATATAAAAAACTACTTTTTGTGACTTAAATATAAAAGTTAGACATATGCTGTCACTTTTTTGTAGGCATTATCAATCTCTACAACTTTTCTCTAAAACTCAATCATATATCTCTCATCGTTAAGGCAGCGTTCGTAAGAAATATTTTCATTCGACCGCTTATTCTCCGACTTAATTTGCAAATCCGACTACCACGAAAAAGTCTTTTCATTTTTCGGATTAATATATAGCCTATGACACTCACAAATAACGTGGCTAAATTTCAAAATCGGTTTAGTAAATCCAAAGATTACTCTCTACAACCTCACAAACTTTACCTCTTTATAATATTAGTATAGATTATTATAAACTCAGTTCTCTTCACCTTCGTGACTTTCTCTTTGTTCTTTCTATTGTTGACTATTATATTATGGTGAATTTTTATTCTGACTATTGGCGACTGACTATCGGCGATTGATATGACTATTGGAGATTTATTGATTATTGCTTATTTCTCAACATTTGTATTTTTTTAAATTATTTTTATGATATTTTTTGAAATTATCAAGTAGTTTTGATTATTACTACGATATTAATTCCCTGATTGATTCTGAATGATTCCCTTCGATCCCTGCTCCTCCGAATCGTCCAGTTTTCGATAAAATTAATTAAAATTGCTAATCATTTATTGTAAAACGTCGAAAACAAGTTTACATTCATTGTTACCATCACCTATGGAAAATTGTTTAATGCACCGCTGTATGTTTTCTTAAGAAATAAATAAATTAATTCGATAGCGCATCTGATTATTTGTGAAATTATCTAAGAATTTTACCACATAAAATTCCACGTTTAGTCACTGATGACCTCGCGGCAGACCCGTTTTTAAATAAATTTATACGTCAGAGACGCGTTTTTATCGGTTTAAGCGATTTTCGCAAAATTTATAATTTTTTTAATTTTTGGACATGATTAAGACATCGAATCTCGACTAGCACGAATCTCGATTAGCTATATAGCCTTGCAGCAAAAAATAAGTAAATTGTCACGTTTCTTCAATGGCGTTTAACTCGTTAAATGAAAGTATCGGAAACTTTTTAAATGTATGCAGGGTGTTTTAATTGCCGGCATCCTTAAATGGGCTGAATAAGTACGAGCAAGTAAGTAAATTTTGATAAAAAATTGTGGGAAACGTAAAACATTTATTAGCGATATTATGCCTACCGCTAGAAGGCACAGCGCGCTCAAACGCTTGTCATACATTTTTTTAACAGTCAAGTTCTTCAAATTTTCAAATAAAAAAAACAATAAAAAATCTTTTAGCTTACATGATCATACTGATTCACCCTCTTATATAACTTAGAAAATCTGCGCTTGGATGTGCAACCTTCTTGTATGTACCTATACCTTATAATGTAGGTACTTATGTACATCTATTCTTAATGCCTTTATTTGAATTAAAAGCTTATTTAAACATGTTGTGTATGTACTTGCAACAAATCTATTTTTTATATTTTTGTTTATATTGCATATCAACGGATTGGTCTAAACTGTTATATTGATTTGCTTTTAAAATGAAATAAATCATTAAATACATATTCAATTATTGTTTGATTAATTTTGTAATTTTGGTTTAGATACATATTCGAGTGGCCATTTTGTTTAATTTTGACTTACTAAGTGTATGAATTTCTATCAACTGGTTAATATAATAAAATAAAATAAAACAGTTGAAAGCAGAAGAGAAGTAAACGAAAAGAGCTAATCAAGGGAAATTACATTTAAATTTTAAAATAGATCACGAAATGTCGGGAGGAGTGCTGTAACGAAACGCTCTAATTTATTTTCTATCGATAACATTATATGGCGCTCGGAGCCCATAAATTTGATAACTTTGTGTGAGCATGTCATCCATGTAACTGAACCAATTACGCCAGTTTAAAATGAAACTCGCGTGACTAATATGAAACGTCACTATCGCCGCCATTCGTTTTGAAGTAACAGCCACTGTTACAATCGAAAGCGAGTACAATGTACTCGTTACTGGCGCAATATTAGCGAGCATTATCACTTAGGGTCTTGCAGTGCGCACAATAGAGGGGCATTAGGCTGAATTATGGGCCTGGGTCTGGGCCGCAGCGCTCTCTGCGGTGCCTGACGACTGCGCCCCAAGATGGACCCTCCTCGTCCCGATTAATTTGCGCTGCCCCCGGAATGTTTCTTGGCTCTTGTGTACATTTGTTTGACTCGCACTACGGTCGAACCATAAATAACCTCGCCCAAATAAATACACGCTCCCAGAGAATTTGCACATAGGCTTCATAGCCCAGTCGAATTCGCTTAAAAAGGGATGACTATTTTATTTTGTTATATAGAAAATTTCATCAGTGTGCATAAATTTCCAAATCTTTATATAAAGTTCTCATATAATTGTCTGTATCTCCTTAGAAACAAGATAATATTCTTTTTTTTCTGCACGTCGACGTCATTGTTTTTTAGGATAGTATCCAAAAAACCCATTCGCAATATAAAATGGTTTTTAGACATTTTTCCCCTCATTTGCTTTCTCAAATGTGTTATACCAGTTTGAACCCTTAAATATTATAACAGTGTCATCGGCATATGTAAAGATTATACCTACAGGTTACTGACATATGACATTAGTGGGTTTACTACATGATTACTGAGGTAAAAACGCATGGCTCCTATTATTTTCATATTATATAAAATTAAGATATCAATTTTTAATTTGATATCCAAATTTCAATACGTAATAATTACGCTTAATAGATAACATTCCAATATCTCGGTATAATTCTGTTGTCTTTTTATTGTTTTTACTTTATGTGTAATATTATGTATAATACGATATATGGCACTAATAATTAAAAGTTATTGGTTATTGTTATTGTTATTGGTTATTGTTGAAGTTATTGTAACTCATTGGTTAAATAATGCGTTTTTATAACCAACCAGTTCTTTATAAAAAACCATTCATTAGCGTTCTCATATATGGCAAATGAATTGATATTAGTTTCGCCGGACAATTCTGTCAGCGTTATCTGCATGTCACCGGCGCAGAAGGATTTCCAACACTTACTATAGCATTGAGGAGTCTAATACCCTATATAATCAATGCTACTGACTTATCAACTGCTTTCAGTAGGTACATAAAGCATAATTTCACTGTGCATATATTATGCTGGTTTTATATAATGTCAATCTATCTAGAAACACACACAATTTGTTAGATTTTTCAACGTAAGCGTTATTTCTAGGTACACTATCAAATAAAACAAGTGATAAATATGATAAAAAGAATGAAAAATACGACTGCCGTTACAGGAAGTAAACTGTTGTATTTATAATTGCGGAATTATATATTACGGTTTTTTTATTTATGAAACACTTGTGGTTTATGTATTTATCCATATAGATACATGTGTGTTTCCGGAATGAAATCAATCAGACCATATAATTTGACACTAAACACGATATGTTTATGTTAATTTTTTGACATTTAAACATTTCGACAACTACTTACTTGATATGAAATTGGAGACTATTGCGGTTATTTGATATTATAAATAAGATAAAAAACTAATTTACCTCGTGAATTTTGTAGCATACTACGTTTCGGCGACGTTTCAGCTCTTTCAGTCTACCCTGGACTAATGCGGCTGCAACGTCGCCGAAACTTTGGGTGCTACAAAATTCACGTGGTAAATTCGTTTTTTATCTTACTTGATATTTGGACAGTTAAGGTACCATATGACACTCGGGATGACGTAGAGATTCAAACAATACCACACACTTCCAAATCGGTTCAAGCGTTTAGAAGTTATGGTGGAATTAAGATACGGAAAACATACCTAGCTGAACCTTGAACACATTACACTCTTTTTAACGCGCTTTTATTAGGTCGACCTGTATGTAACTATGTAATGGAATCTAAGGTAACTAATTTAACCATCTTTTAAGGATCGTAGCGTCATGAATATTGGCAGCTGTATGTAGTTCTGATGACAATATAATAATATGGTACTGTCGAACTGATCTGATGGAGTCGGAAGATATGAACTGGAACTTCATGATGCAACATCGTATCATAGCTGTGTTTGGACTTGTTAGAAATATCTTGGAATGAACTTTGACCACGATTAGGTTTCAAGGTCTGATGATGAAATCGTGGACAACCCAGGAAAAGCGTGTTTTTAGTGTTTTTTTTAAAACTATTAATTTATTTTGTTGGCTAGTTGTGTAAAAAGAAAGTCGCGGTTATGAATTCATGCGATGTTCAAATCTAGTTTCACTTGGCTATGAGTTTGTGTCCGCTGTTGGTTTATGTTTGCTTCTGATTAAAGACTGCACGTTTCTCACAACGAAAACGCGTCGCAGAGTTCCAAAAAAAAGTGAACGAGTTTTTTTGTTAGTTTGAGAAGTTGGAGCTGGGACGCTCGGAGCTCTGATGCGGTTTGCGGACACGCCCGCGCCGTAAAGCATCGCCCGCGCGCAGCACAGATGCCGGCGACGCGGCCGCCGCCCGCGTCGCCCCCGACGCGTTATCGACGACATTGCACAAATTTATTGTTTACGACGCAATCCGGACAACTTTTAAAGCGACACTTGTTCCATTATTGCCCGTAAATTTACATTAAACACCTCCGTCGCCGGTCGCCCGTCGCACGCTCCTACATAGCCACTCGCGAGAACATTTTATTCGCACAGATTTACTCGCAGTTTTAAAAATCGGTTTTGGATGTCATCATCATAAAAACTTGAATTACAGTTACTGTAAAAGTTTTTCTTCATTTTTTTTCAAAAGTTACAAATGTAGAACCAAAAGTATTCGAATATAGAGGTGAACACGGGCTCATCACACATGCTATTTATAAGATAGTCGACCTCGAGGAAATATAACAATGCCTTTAATATAGGTACATATTTATTATGAAATATTATTATATATTTATTATGAATATATTATTTATTAGTATTTTTTTTCTCTTTGTTTGAAAAAACAACAGATTTACATCAGTCTTACGTACTAGAGATAATATTACATTGAGTTATTTGATATAAATCTAAAAACGTTTTCTACTTATTAATATTTTACCTACATTGTTATACTCTTCTATTTTAATTTCAGTTTGGTTTTTTTTATGTCCAATATTTTTGCAGAGGCGAGTTGCTTGAATTGTGATTTACTTAGAAGCATATTATCAAAGCAATTTACAATTTTCACATATTAGTGCATTATACGGGGCACCGCGAATACTGCGTTATTGGTTGAACAATGCGGCGGGCGGAAGACATCACAACGACGAGTTCTGTGGGTCGACGGAACTTTCAGCGGGAAACAACTGAGCAGATCAGGGCAGTCGAGGTTATGGGTAAAGAGTGAATTAATGACGTACGTAAGATCTAGAAGAGTACGTCTCGTCTTCAGAGATTGACATTCAAAAAAGTGAGTTTGGGTGTTGTAATCGGCGAATTCTATGTCGTGAAAGAATTTAAAACGCATCCACCTCAAAGCCGTTTTCTGAACTCTTTTATTGTCTGAAACATATTGTTCATAACATGGATTTCAAACCACGCTGCTAAACTCCAATCAAAAGCCAGACTATTGTTATTATATCAACACATACGAGGTAAACTTCGTAGTAATAAGTTGATAATAATTGATTTTTCATTACATTATTGTTGTTTTACGTATGACATTATTGAACATTTATCTTTTATATTGTCTGACTTTTGTTGATTTTTATTATTATTATTACTAATTTGAAAAAAAGGAATTATTCGTTAGATGTATATTTTGATCATTGTGTTTTAAACAATTAGGATTATGACATATTCAAATGACTTAGGCCGGGAAAGTAATAAAAAAATCTCTAAAAATTCCCATACACTAGGAACTTTTTTCAAGAAATTTTGAATTGGTAAAATATAATACATTCTTACTTATGACAGACCGCATACTGGCAATTAGTTGATGCAACTAAAAATATCCAAAATGTTTTATTTTGTGGGTGAGTCCATTGTTGCCTCTGAGAATGGATCATACAAATACAGAGTCACTTTAAACTGCCGAAGAAATAGTTGCTGGTTATATTATAGCAAGGCAAACCTCGTCTCTAGAGTTATATCTTTCAATATTCAATTATTCATTGAGGAAACAGAGAAACGTTTCGCTTTAAATAACATAAAAATTAAAGTATACTTCAAAAAAATAAAAAAAATCCGTAAATGTGGACACAATCGTGCAACAGTTTATTGAAAAATGAATGAACCCACAATTTTCTTCGTTTATTTTGCCGTCGTAACACCAATTCACAAATACATATAATCTCCATGAAATCCATTTTTTAATTGATAGAAAGCAACTATTTAGTTACTGATGTGCGGTCGACACACTGAACTTTTTGTTTTTTTTTTTAACCACTTGATATTATGTAATTCCAACTCTTGCAATAGTCAAGTTGATTTTACTTGATAATGTGGTATACAGTATGTGGTATAATTAAATTTGAACAGATTGACTATTCTTTAAAACTGTAAAAACAATTGTTATTAAAATTTATATTAAAAATATGAAATCTTTCAAAAACATTTTGTGCTGCTAAAATACCTTAAACTGTATTAATTTAATAAAAGCGAATAGTCTAAATAGAAAAACCAATAGTCAGTCATAAAATAGTCTTATTAGAAATATAAAACTATAACAATAAAATTGGTGGAATAGAAATATTCAATACAAATTGTAATATTATAACCCATCTCAAATGATTAAAATGATAGGATTTAGTAGCATAAGAAGTATAAAAAAAAATAATCATTAAAGACTAGAAAATGTTATATTGTCTAAGTCCCTAATAAAAGAATAATATGGTCATTAATAAAAATATCCTGGACCTTTTTCCTTCCCATTGTGTCAGGAGTCTCCCCAAGACCACTGACGCATAATGGAATTTTGTTTTAAAAAAAGTATGCTTGAGACAGAAAACTATATCTAGCCTTACTTAGTCGCACTTTGCTTGGCTTTGATTAAAAAGTTGCCAGTGTGCGGGGGATCTAAGTCTCACTAGTTAGGCAGTGTCTACTACAGCGGGCGAACCGGTCACCCCAGGTTGGTATAACGATATGTGATCGTTCTTTCAGCCGTAAGATAAGGACCGTAGCGGACTTATAGAATGGCAATCCACTATCTAGCTCCGCCAATTAGCCCGCCAGAGACTAACCCTCACCGCCTGGCACGCTACCAGTTATGGCCAGATGTCTCCCCTATCCATCCCCGACTGGTTACAAGTTCGAGGTCGCTTACGCGGTCCTTTACCTAATATAAGTGGCGATTCAGTTATAATCGTCGCGGACCATGGCGTCCTTTGCCCGTCTTTTACTCAGGATCGGTTGGCCATTTGGTCGTTTCCAGGGCGGCTGTCATTAGGTAAACTGCCGCCTCCGCTCTATAGGAAACAAAGCCGTTTCCATAATCCCTCGGTTATCAGTCGGAATGCATAGTCGATTGGCTGACGCCGCAGGGTGCCCAAACCGTCCAGGAGCGTCCGAAGGACGATTTCCAGGGGAACTGGTCCGCAGGCACACCGTCCTATCCGGGCATGCACTTCTGCGGAGAGGCTACCTGATGGCTGCTGTGAGTTGGGTCGACCCTAACACATGGGTCATAATAGACCAACTGCACGGGCCTATTAGCTCCCTAAATCTCACCAATAGGATTTCGTTTGTAAGTTTTAGTACGTAACTCTAAAAAGAAACTAGACTTTAAGGTCTATGACCGCACGCTGCTCTATCCCCGCTGCCGACCTTCCCCAACACAAAGGTAGCGTTGGTCCAGACTGCGGGATCCAAATAGCGACATCTCAATCTGCAATTCTATGCAAAAGTGAGCGGCAATCGAGTGACCGCTTTAAAATGCAAAACTCTATACATTCGTGATGATCCGAGGCGGGGAGGCCGCCATTCGCACATCTCTTTTCCAAGTCTCCGGTTAACGGCGGGGCGGCGGCGGCATCATCTGGTCGGGCCGCGGTTCAAACCATGGCCCGTCCGCAATTTACGGCCCTTTTGGGAAATTAGCGTCGGACGCTCTGTTAAATGTTGGCCGCGCTTTGGGCGCCAAAGTTTCACGCTTCGAGCGCGCGCTCTATACCCACCCCAACTTCAAAAAATATGTCACTATTCGCATATATCGAAACGTGAAAACTGCCCCATCATATATCAACGTAGAGCGGCTGCGATGAAAATTCGTCAACGTTACTATGAGTTGAATCGCGCTCAGCCCGCTTTAATTTTGAAGCTTCCAGCGAACGTGTCATCCGTGTAACTAAACTAATTACTGTTTTCATTACACCAGTTAAAAATGAAACTCATCTCACTAAAAGTCAAAAAAATATGTCACTGCAGGCATCCTAGTAGAGTACAGTTGTTTCTAGTCCTGGGCCATCCAGAAATCATAAACAAAAATTATAATTGTCAAATGTATTATTTTGGATATTAATTCGTATAACACGAGAAACAAACAACACTTACGCCTTTACAAATTGCGAATAAGTAAGGTTACAAATATTTTCCTGTAACAGTCCAATCCCATATACAATGAGATTCAATTGT
Source organism: Micropterix aruncella (assembly GCA_944548615.1). Classification (NCBI taxonomy): domain Eukaryota; kingdom Metazoa; phylum Arthropoda; class Insecta; order Lepidoptera; family Micropterigidae; genus Micropterix; species Micropterix aruncella. The sequence continues at coordinate 37,367,263 of OX155956.1, forward strand.
AGGTCTTTGACAGTTCCAATGAAAAAAATATCCTGAATAGTATTATTATTAACTCAATTTATTGAACTGAATTTTGAATGTTCCATTGAATTTTATAATCTTTCAAGATTATTTGTTTTGCAACATTTTTTTAAACGATTGACTATTTATATTACTAAATCCAATCACTTTTATAATCGGAGATAGATTATTATATTAAAATTAGTTTTGACTATTTATATCGCGTCATTTTTATTACTTTAATATATTTCTAACATTTTTAATTTGACTATTCTATAACTGACTATTAATTTTCATATATTGACTACCTGTATTTGTTAATTATACCTACTCAATTATTTTAGAAGCCTAAATCTTGTTACCAAGATTTATATTTTAATTATCAGTTTAATTATTAATGGTTTTCAAACTTTTAAATATAATCAATCTGTAGGTACACAAAGTAATCATACCAGTATACCAGATAAGGTAAATCGTGTATATACTTTGACAATACCTAGAGTAGCTTTTCCGACTTACTGGCTTATTTTATAAACAAAATAATTAAAATAGTCAAAAAAATAAAAAAATAAATATATAGAAACGAGTAAAAACCAAACCGGCCTATTTTGGTATGATTTACTATTTCTACACGAGCGACTGCCCAAAAAAAAGAGTGTTATGTGTTTAGGATTCATCTATACAAGTTTTCCGTTTGTTTTTTCCACCCTAACTTCTAAACGCTTGAACCGATGTAGAAATGTGTGGTAATGTTAGAATCGCTGTTATCCCGAGTGTCGTAGGGGCGTGCCGCGACCCCTTGCTCTCAAGCATTTATTCCTTCAGTGTGTGTAATTTATTCTTTTATTTTATCATTGTTTTTAATGTTCATTTTTTAACTCTTTTTCTTATTTTTAGTGCAATTGGCGGTCGAATTGAGCTGTGGCGATTGATTTTTACTTGAATTCAAATTATATATTAGAATTGAATATTTATAAATTTCGATTTATTTTGATTTTGATTTAATTATTTCGTGTGGCATTGCGTTGGAATTAAGCTGTGTCATTTACCATAGCTTTTATTTCGTGAGATAGATTATTATTATCTTTTTTCATTATTTTTAAACCCTGTATTTAATTAGCCGACGGTCTTGAGGTCTTGCTTTACTACAAATCTTGGAATTAAATATTGACTCACTTCCCTTCATCTGATCGAGCTAAAATTTCGCTTACAGGTTCTACTTTGATGAAAATATATAATTAACTCATCCTTTCACATTGACGGACTTAAGGGGGGAGGTGGCTGGGGCCTGTTTATTTCGTTAGGTGGATCGGTCGCGTTGTACACTAACTAGCATAAATATAGCTTTGATATTTCGTTAACATATCCCCCAAAAGAGCTGATAATGACCTTTAAATGGTTTTCGGAATTCGAAATATTTTTTAATTTATTATTCCTTTCATCAAATCTATATTTTGTCTCAATATATGTTGACAACACGGGGTCTATTGAGTCAACACGTGGTCTATTGATGTTGTTTTTGCAGAAATGCAGATATCGCAAAGATACGGTATGGAGATACATAGAAGAAATGTTAAAATTTTGCTTTCGTGGTTTTAACATATGCATGAATAGAAATTACTTTTCGGAATTATGCAAGTACTCTATTTTACAAATTCCAAATTTCATTAACAAATCTCATGTCCAATCTTTAGAATTGTGCTGTTAAAATCTAGACCCGGATTGCTTTTTACATGGACACTTATACGGTCTATTGAGTCATATTTTTTTAAATGTTTTTTTTTGCAGAAATGCAGATATCGCAAATATATGGTATGGATAAATAGGATAGAAAACGAATTTACCGCGTGAAATTTGTAGCACCCGACGTTTCGGTGACGTTGCAGCCGCCGTTGTCCAGCGGTAAATTCGTTTTCTATCCTATTTATAATGTCAAACAACCGCGATAGTCTTAGATTTTATATATGGTATGAAGTAACATAGAAGAAATATTAAAATTTTGCATTCGTGGTTTTAACATATTCGTGAATAGAAATTACTTTTTGGACTTACGCAAGTACTCTGTTTTAGAAATTCCAAATTTCATAAACAAAGCTCATGTCCAATCTTGAGAATTGTGCGGTTTAAATCTAGACCCGGATTGCTTTTTATATAGACACTTATACGTTACGGGTTCTAGAGTCGGCAAACCAGACATTATATATGTATATATGTAGACATTATATATCTGCGCAGACAATGGAACAACAAAAAATATTTTATATCCACGAGCATTTTCAAATTAAACATACATATAAGAAACGTATGCTATCTCTTCTCTTTCTTTGCCATATAACTAGACTAAGCCTCAGCAACGCGTGGCCGGGTATAGCTAGTATTACATAAAGCTGGACTGCCCACTCGGATCGTAACAATACGACGAAACGGTTATCGAAAACAATTTTGACAAAATGTGGATATAAACTTTTATGTTCATTCAGCCTTGAGGGCGCGGATAAGCATGATTATTAGGACGAATGATTAAATTTAATAACGCCGGCTTCGGATATAATACCGACTCGCGGAAAATACTATTTGGGAATACCGTCGTAAAATGCGTAACTGTTATACGTTTTACGACCACATTTCATTATTACAAAATACGACCGCGTATATCTGTATTTGGCATCCCATCAATAGCCGCCACGAAACGTACGGGACAAATTCTCGTTAAATTACAACAGCTCGAATTAAACTCTAACTTCACACACTGCGGAGTGAAGTTTGCGTAAGTTTTTGCACTATTGTAATGATTAAAAATAACATAAAAACAAATTTACCGCGTGAAGTTTGTAGCACCCGTCAGTAAGAAGCTAAACAAATTCAGCATAAAAATGATCTTAAAACCAACCCAAAATATAGCTCGATGGCCCGTGAAAGATTTAATACCACTGAAAACCCCGGGTGTGTATAAAAACGAGTGAAGCCTATGTTGAATAAACGACGTTGGCCTATAGCCACTCGACTGCTAGAACACATCATAATCATATAATAACCATAATCATTTGTATTTTTCAAAAAAGACTAGATATCTAGATACATCAATCAAATAGGTAGATACATAATCTGGCGAAATTATGAGGAACATTATTATTTACATAACTACATAACAGCGTAACAATATGTCACATTACATTACAAATAATGTGCTTGCTAAAAACAATGAACTGTTATGATTTCATTGCTACTCTTAAATTCGAGTAGTTAAATTTACAGTATTTATATGCATAGGCAATCTAAAACGCTTAAATAACTAAAACACACAAGCTAAACTTACATTTTCATTGTCATTTCCGTGTTCAGCTCCCTTGAAAATATAAATATGATTTTTTTCATCAATGTTATAGAAAAAAGTGAGTTTTTGGCTAATGTAATTAATACTATATATTATTTAGAAACAATTACAACAACAAACATTGGTTTTATTTTTTTTTGGTAAAATAATCAAAAAACTTTAAATAAAATATTATTGGTACCTACGTAAAAGCAAACAGATTATTCACTTGTATATATTGTTTCCAACTGCATATATTGCTTTGATCCAATTCTGCAAGTATTAACAACCGTAAAGTTGTTATTGTAAAATAATGAAATTCTTATATATTTTATTTTATTTAATAATTATAATAATTAATTTCCATTGCTTACAATAATAACCATGAAATATCATTTTAGAATCTACGTGACTTTATAGACAAAAAAAAATATCGGAATTTACACATACGTCGTTTTTAATGACTTCAAGGAACATTCATGCCAAATTCAATGAAAATCAATCACTTTGGTTGTTTCTGCGTAATAAATACATTTATAGACAAACAGACGAGCAGTCATCTTACAACTAAACAGCATCACGCTTTGCTCGGTCAAAAATAGGAAGTCGTTTCTCTCGATCAATCAGTAACAAAACGTAATAGTACCATATAAAAATAGTCAGTAACAGTGGAGAATAAATAACGAGAGCCATTGTGTTACTTAAATGTCAAATAATAGTAAAAAACAGAAAGTCTTAAATTGTTTTATAGATCAATTTAAAAGTGTTTTTTTTTTCAATCAAATTTACAGTGGACCAGAAACCTTGGTGGTTTTGAAAAATGATTTCTAAACAACTAAAAATAGTACATAAATAAACCTAATTATGTTTAAATTAAGACGGAAATCTGGAAAATTTATATTTAAAATATAACATAATCCAGATGTCAACCATCTCGCTGCAAACAGTCTTTAAATCTGCTCCTCGAATTGGTTAAATCTCTCTGGCACATTGCTTGTGGATTTGCGGCTATTTATTCTGCGACATTGGTCTTCAGCTGGGTTATATTATTGCAGTAAACTTGACTTTTCATGCATACCCACAAAAACAAGCCTGATGTAGTCAGATTTGGACTCCTGGGAGGCAATGGAATATCCCTTTGGCGCGAGATGAGTTTCTAGATGCCATTGGTTGTTACACGTATGACATGTCGCACCGTCTTGTTAAAACCATGTCGCACGGTTATAGGCTTCAAATTCTTGCAGTTGCGGGAAGAAAAATACTCCTAACATGGGCTTGTATCAGTTGCAATTTACGCACAGACTAACCTCGCTGATTCTAGAACAAAATTTGATATTCGTTAAATGCTTCTTTTGTTTTATGAACTTGTGCATCTCGCAGGTTTCTGATTGCGAGTCAAACAAATATTCTGACCCATGACCTAATCACACTTTCACTGGGACACTGATTTAGCTCAAGTAAACTGAACTCGGAGCGAAATTAATTCCGAAGTATAAAATAGTGTTTCCTGTTTCATTCCTGTAAAATTCCTGTTTTCTGTTTCACGATAACAATCTTAACGACCTAATGACAAATGCCAATCATGCGTTTAACCTAGCAAGTTCATGGTTTACAGAGAATATTCTCTTGCTTAATGCAAAAAAAAACCGTAATTATGCACTTTTCTTTAAAATATAAATCGTCTACTATACCAATAAATATGACTGTAAATAATAGTACTCTAGAATTAGCAAATCTACAAAGTATTATGATCGATCATCATCTCAGCTAGAACATCCATATTATTCAACTGTGTAGTGTGCTTTCTTCGGCAATATATGCGATAAAATGATTATTTTTTTAGCCGGCGAAATCACTGCAATAACTGCGTATCATGCCTGTTTCCATTCCAAAATGACGTATGGTATACTGATATGGGGAAATACCACAGATAATTCTAGGGTTTTCATTTTGCAGAAAAGTGCACTGAGAGCAATTGCAGTAGTATCTCGTGATACACACTGCGAGCCATACTTTATTAAGTACAAAATTTTGACTTTTGCCTCTGAATATGTTTTAAAATATCTACTATTTATGCTAAATCTAATATAAACGACCAAGAAGGTAAACGGGAATTTGCAGTAACACAATACATGCACGCAGACGTGATGTTGTCCCCCCTAAAGTACGCCTTACGCAAACAAAAAATTCTTTTAGATATTTGAGCTACAAGCATTTGAAAGGCTTAATAAATAAAAGCTCCAATCCACACATGCTTTCTATAAGCTGGGTGATTTTTTGAGAATGCTAATTCATTTAATTGAATTGACATTAATATGTAACTTTCTGCTACATCATTTTCGTTTTAATGTTTAATATGATAACAAAACAAGAAACATCATTTGTCAACAACAACAACAACAATGATAATATTATGAAGTTAATATTTAATATGTAAGTAGATTGCAATGTTTAACGTAACATACCTGACCATCTACATACATTGTTTTAGGTTTCTTTTTCTTCCAATTTTGTTTTGATACTCTCTATTGTGTGATTATTTTTGTATAGAGTACCTAAGATGACTATTAATATTTTTTAAATAATTATTAATTTAATACGTATACCCATGTACATGGAATCAGTTCTGTTTTGTTTTTTTTTATTATCATTAGTCTGCCGTGTAAAGCCGATTTTAGTCGACAATACTCTCAAATAAATATTTCTGCTTGATTAGTTTTATATCAATATCAATATTAGTTTCAACTTTTTATATATCAATATATTACTAGCAACTGACGAAGTCTAATATGCGATAATTAGCTTTAATAATTTGATAATTCATGCGTGATATTGTATATTCTGAATGAATAAATTGAAAACTGAATACTAAAACAAGTGCACTAGTCGCCATTTTTGTAATATTCTTTTACACTGAAGCCCTGCTTTCTACTAAATTTCCGAGAATCGAGCTACTCATCCCCATGTCCCGCGCACCGCTCCCGCATACGGTTACAGCGCAATAGTTTTTTTCAAATCATACTTCTTTCTGGCCCGCCCTGTATATAAATTTATCTCTGAATGGTCCGTATTCGGTTTCTTATTGGTGCCTAATACAGGGTCTAAAAACACGCTAAAACGGAGCCAACTATTCAATTGACGGTTCGGTATTCTCTTTCTAGAGTCCTAAGTGGGACTTCCCCATACAGATATTATCAGGCTAGAAAAATGACGATAAGCACAGCTTAGGCACGTTTTCGTATTCCGTTTCTACACTGTCATGGCGAATGGGGCTAAAATTGAGTTTCTTCGGAGCTAACTTAAGAACGGTCGAAAGTCGAACAGTTTAAACTGGCAAGCTTGTAATACGCAAGCAAGGTTTCAATGCACGTATTTTGTGAATTTTCTCTTTATTGTAATAAATACTTACATAATAAGGAAAACTAATAAAGAAACACTAAATTGATAGGTTTTATTACCTGCCAAACAAAAGGAGTATGTATACCGTTTGTATACCATATGTATGTATACCGTTTCTTCATTTCACCATAACTTTTAAACTCTTCAACCTATTTAGAAGTGTGTAGTAATATTAGAATCGCTATGTTATCCCGAGTGTCATAGAGTAAAACTGTCCATTATTGTCCAGGTTAAACTGTCCAAATGTTAAATACGTAATTGTTATCTATATATATATATATATATAAAACAAACAACAATGTGTATGAACACATTTACGACAGTATAGCTCTAATATACTACATACTAACATATCTATCTATATATATAAAAAAGTCGGGTTTGTTCGAACACTTATAACTCGAGAACGGATGGACCGATTTTCATGGTTTTTGATTTGTTGTATTTGTCTCCGTCCCGAATAGCAGAATAACTATTAAAAACAAAATGGGAAAATTGACGAAAAATTAAAATAAAAGAAAAAACAATTTCACATACAAAATGTAAATCCGTGTTTTTCTCATGGTCAGTTGTACATGGCATGTTCACGTGTCGACAAATCATCCGCTTTATTTGTTCTTGCGCCTAATAAAAAAACAAAAAATGTCGTATATCACAAGGTGCTTCAATGAAGAGAATTAAACCGAGTGCATCCCATGCTGCACAATATGTAAATAGTTTAATTTAATCATGACTTGCTTACACGCGATTGATATACTTAATTTTTGTACTTTTAGGTTTCTTTTTCTGTTATTATCTTATTAAAGTAGTGAGCTTAATATTTATTTTGTATTCATTTTATTACTTTAATAAAATCATTAATTAAGTTCAGCTAATCAGCTAATAAAAGAAAAAAAAAGGAAACAGCAACACCAGTGAATTTCATAGATATGAACACATCAGCGTTAAGCTGCTAGTTCATTAACAAATAATAATAATAATAATCTGTAACACGACATTCATTGACTGTTAGGCGGTACGAAGTTCGCCGGGTCAGTAATGTCTAAAAGTCAAAATATTTAGTAACATATTTAGTTACACTAAATATATCGGTTTTAGTATCAAATGATAGGTCTAATTGAGTAGATTCCCAAAATATACAAATATTTTTAAGGTTAAATACTTAACCCACAAATATTTAATGAAAAAACGTTATATTGCTTGATAACCGAAGGCCACCGACTGCGTGCCTATATAAAGCGTCCCGAGTAGTGCGCGATCGTTATGAGATACCTGCAGCAGAGCGCGCAGTCCTGCGACGCCATATTCAGAAAGTCTGGTCAATGGTCCCGGCTCACGTGAAGCCCACTAAAGGATAATTGCCCATCAGAAGAGATCACGGGCCTTGGACAAGGCCTGTGTGAAAGAAAAAGGTATTTTTTTTTTCAATACAGACTTTTAATAGTATATGGTATCTTGTTTTAGTATGCCAAAACAATGTAGTTGGGATCTCTCTAATATATTTCGAAGTTAGGGCAGGGACAGTATTATTTTTTCTAATTCTTGTAAAATAGCTATTTATTTCTGATTTAGCTAACTTTGAACACATTTGTAGATTTTTCTTTTTTTTATATATTTGACCTATTTTAATATTATTTTTACTACACTTGTATGCAATGTTGATTATTTCTTAGACTCCTAAAATAATATTATTATTGAATTTTATTGATTATTTTTAACTGGTTGTTGTATTTCAAAAAATATAAGTAACAAGCACAAAAGTGATATGTGGTTATAATCATATAATTAAAATTGTACACCTTGTAGACAATATGTATCGAACCATATAGGACCTAACCATCTGTACTTCTAACATACAGTTATGCTATAAATATCTATCTATATGTGGCAAGGTAAGTGTCGAAGGTTTTATGAAATACCCACGACAACTTTCTATACGATTTAGGACAGCTCTAATTATGATGGGATGTTTTTAAAGGGAAATTATTTTTAAAAGTTAGTACTGATTGCGTTCTTAGATACGATTTTCCCAATAAAACCTCTCAGTTTTTCCGTAATAAAACCAATGTGCGTAGGTACGGCAGGCAAGTCGGGCTGTCAAACGTAGGTATTGTTCGCGGAAAGTGAGCAAGCGTGAGTGCCGCTGACAGGGGCACGTTTACAATAAACGGCTTGCGCGCCTCTCCCCCCCCCCCCCTCTCTCTCTCTCTCTGTCTCGCAGGAAACGTTTGCACCCGTGCCCGTCATTTGGCCACTTGAACCGCGCTTTTGTCGCGTGACAAGAAAAAGAAGAAAATTATACCCCGCGAAAACCGACAAAGGACAATGAATTGCAGAATTTCAACTCTGTCCCTGAGACAGTAAACTACGAACTAGTAGAGAAAGTATGGCGGTTCTGCTACATTCGATATTAGACATCCGGTAATTTATTTATTTTTATTGGAATTATCAAATTAACCATTTACAATAATTATAATATTAAAACAAATGGCAAAAACATTTCTCTTTCATTCACTGGCTAGTGCTGCCAACTGGGATATACCCGGTCCAGGGCAAGCAATTTATATTTTTACATTTAAAACGAGGGTCGATGGACCAACCAAACACAACAATAATAATATTAATTAATATATATATATAATAATAATAAATATATATAATATTAAAATTTTAATAAAAATTACAATATTATATAGGAAATAGAAATACTAAATACATTAGAATACACATAAACACACATACATACATATAAACACAATGTATGTTAAGTCAACTTCAACTTATTCTACTACATCGATCATGGCATGGATAGATAAACGCTCTTCTTGCAACAGCCATTTATTTATTTTGCTTTTAAACAATGACGATTGGGACTGCTTTTTTTGTCACTGCTTAATTTATTATAAACTCTTGTAGCTTTGAAAGAGTAGTGTCGCTGTCCAAAAGTCGTCTTCATCCTAGGTACATTCCAATTATCACTCAGGAGATGTCTAGTGGGTTTCGTAAGCGTAATAATAAAAGATTTATTTTGTTGGGCCACGAAAACCCAACGTAGTGCAGTTTTAATAAGTAATAACCTAGCATCCAAAACTTGAGCCTCTTTAAAGAGTTCATTAGAAGAATATTGATATGGTTTGCGATGCACGATTTTTTAAATACATTTTTGCGCTGTTAGAAGTGGCGTCAGGAGGGTTTTGCAGGGTTTAAACTGCAGTATATTTCAAATCTTTATTGTACTCAAATATGTGGTCTATTATAGTTCCGTGCAACTTGAACCTGATGACCTCTTTGTTACTCTGGGTTGCTCAACTGACGGTTTATCTCCTATCCGGAAGCGTCCTCGAAGAAGGACTAACCTTAAAAGGAATCTGTGAACCCTGTCACGGCTGTGTTGTGGACAGTGGGGCGGTGTCGACTACAATGGGCGAACTCGTCTCCGACCGATCGTGACTGAACGATCACAAAACGATATGTGATCTTTCTTTGAGCCGTGGGATGAGCGTAAAAGACTTAGAGACAATAACAAATCTATTGTCTAGCTATGCCAACATGCCTGTCAGAGACCAACCCCTTACGGCGAGGCACCGGAATTGGTACATAGTGGGCAGCCTCGCACCCCGACTACCAGTTTTGGAAGGATATCTCCGTCTGGAATTAACCATCACGATACCTCCTTCCTGACTGGTTACAGGTTTGAGGTCGTTTGCGCGGTCCTCTCCCTTGCGTAGCGGTGATTCGGTGTCTACCGAAACTATCGCGGACCACGTCATCCTTTTCCCGGATCTTCACCTGGAATCGGGTAGCCGATTGGTCGTTTCAAGAGCAGTTGCCGTAAGTTTAACGACTACCCCCGCTATTTAGGAAACAATACTGTTTCCAGACCACCCCAACTGTCATTCGGAATGCACAATTGATTGGCTGACGCCGCACGGTGCGTCGTACTCGGGCCTGCACTTCCGCGTGGAAGCCGCCGGATGAGTGTTGACTCTTGAGTTTAGCCGACCCTACTGGACAGCAACAGGACTTCCATACTACAGCAGGGCTTATTAGCTTCCTGTGTTTTGGACAGGTGGGATCGGATCCAATCTGCGGGAAAACTTCGGACGACGCTGGGCGGTTTGCTCATCGTGCGGCATTGCCAATCGACTATTTACCCCGGAAAATAACCGGGGCTTCTGGAAACGTAAGCAACTTGGGTAGTCGACTACAGCGGGCGAGCCCGTCACCTCAGAAAGTTTTAACGATTAGTCGTCCTATCTCCCTGGAGTGAGCGTAGAAGACTTGGGAACAAAACAGTCCACCATCTAGCTACGTCACAAGCCTGTAAGAGGCCAACACCTTAATGGCGAGATAGCCAGGAATGTTACCTGGCGGGCCGACACTCACGCTCTTACTTCCAATTGTGACCAGATTACTCCGGTCTTTCGATTGGTTACGAGTTCGAGGTCGCTTGCGCGGTTCTCTCCTTTACAAAGCGGTGAAACGGTGTATCCGAATCTATCTCGGACCACAGCGTCCTTTACCCGGCTGTTCACCCAGGATCGGATGGCCGATGGTCGTTTTAAGAGCAGTCGCCGTAAGGTCCGCAACCATCCCCACTCTATAGGAAACTGTATTGCTTCCAGACTCCCCCGACTGTTAGTCAGAGTTAGGGAGCTAATGGGCCCATGATGAGGTGGCCACGATGACCCATGTGTTCAGGGTCGGTCACACTCACGGGTCAACACCCATCCGATGGCCTCCACGCATGGGGTGCGAACCTGGGTAGGACACTGGGTCAACCAGTCTCCCCTGGGAATCAAACCTCTGGCGCTCCTGGACGGTCTGCGCACCGAGCGGCGCAAGCCAATCGACTGTTAGGTCGGGGGAGTCTGGGAACTGTATTGTTTCCTATAGAGCGGGTTGGTTGCCTACCTTACGGCGACTGCTCTTGAAATGACCATTGGCCATCCGATCCCGGTTCAGAGTCGGGCAAAGGACGCATTGGTCCGCGATAGATTCGGCGTACACCGTTTCACCGCTTCGTAAGGGAGAGGACCGCGCAAGGGACCTCGAACTCGGAACCAATCGAGAGACCGGAGAAATCTGGTCACAATTGGAAGCAAGGGCGCGAGGGTCGGCCCGCCAGGTAACATTACTGGCTATCTCGCGGTAAAGGCGTTGGCTTCTTGCGGGTTATGACGTAGCTGGACGTTGGATTGTTCTGTCCAAAGTCTTCTACGTTCACTGCAGGGCGACAGAACGAAAAAATCGTTAAAACGTGCTGTGGTGACGGGATCGCCCGTTGTAGTTGACACCGCAAGTTGTTAGTCAGATTGCACAGTCGATTGGCTTATAGTCCGTCCAAGAGCGCCAGAAGGTTGATTCCCAGGGGAAACTAACCATAAGGCCAGAGTCCTACCCAGGCTCGCACTTCATGCGTGGAGGCCGTCGGAAAGGTGTTGACCCGTGAGTGTGACCAACCCTGAACAGAATGGGTCTTCGTGGCCAAATCAGCAAGGGGCCATTAACTCCCAGGACATAGGGTCTGTGAAGTCTTGTTCATGCCCGGCTTGCAATTGCCGATCTTATCGCGCTGGCTCTCCAGACATCAAATGTACCAGGCTCGGTGTGGGCGGCCTACCCTCGAATTGATCCCACTGGGTTGTGAGGCCGATGGTGACGTCGAGCGGCGGCAATCGACAAAAATAAATCCTGTAGTCACTGTTAGACCTTTCCCAATAGAGAATGAGTTTTAAATACTAATGAAGGACGGGGGCTGTTAGTTTAAAATAAATATTTTCATCTTTGAAAAAGTACCGGTACATGTTTGAAACTGTAGACAGAAAATAAATTAATACACCATTGTTTAAATTTTGAAATCATTAGGAAACAAACAAGGTAATAAAAATGCATTTTAAATAAGAAATGGTAGTGCCATCTATCGTTTCACTTTTAAAGGACGCGGCAGTGACGCAGCGAAGATACAATCCACCGTTGCTCACTATCTCTGCATAGGTACCCTATTGATCAAGCGCATAGTGCATTATGGCGTGATTATATTACCGAATTAAAATATCATGCACGATCTTACAGAATTGCAAACGTGTATTTAATTCAATTGAATTCAGATATATTTATTCACGAAAAGAGATTAACTTATTTACGACGATGTCTTACATATTATATCCTAACTAGGTCTCCTGTTCCAGTAGCCTGTATTTTTTATGTTTTATGTCCGCAACTCTCAACATTTTTTGAAACTGTCACTAGCCGGATACGGTCGGATTAGGCAATCTGGAAAATATTTCATTGAGAAACTCTTATTCAATATTTATTATGCGTCAATCTTTCTTATTTCTTTGTTTTCAGCAATATTTTATTTTATTTCATTATTGAAAATCATGTATTCCTGTAATGAATACATTGTCATTGTATGATACTAGATAAGATAATTTATTGTTAGTCATTGGAAAAAACTATATATTAGCAAAAAAATATTATTTGTCTTCAAGCATTCTAAATTGAAAACAACGGTTTATTATTATTCTTTGTGTAAAAATTATACAATATCCAGTTCCTCTCTGAAGTCGGTAGTATAAACCTGGCCATCAAACACAAAATTTAATAGTTCGCGTGAGGTTGCAACCAGCAATTAAAATTAATTTAAAATATATCTATGCCTATTTTGTCGCGATTGCCTGCCCAGACTTCAGTTCTTGTACAAAATATTATAAGTAATCTCGTGCCAACAGTTTTGTAGAGCTTGGGCTTGATGAACTGTCTGTTATCTTAGGTCCGGTCAACTCACGGTTCAGCTCTCATCCAGTAGCCTTCTCGAAGAAGGACCTACCTAGAAACGACCCTGTGAACTGTGCTTGCATATGTAAGCCCAGTCTTGGACAACAGAGTGTTGTCTACTACAACGGGAAAACTCGTCACCCCAGTAAGGTATCGTTTTTTCAACCTTAGATGAACGTAGAAACTTGATGACGGGGAAAACGGGCAGCCTCAAGCCCTTACTGCTAGGTTTGGCAGATTTTTTCCATCCACCCGTCTGGCTACGGGTACGAGGTCGCTTACGCGACCTCTACCTAATGTAAGCGGTAATTCAGTGCGAATTTATCGCGAACCGTGGCGACATTTGCTCGTCTATGACTTAGGATCGGGTGGACAACGAGTCGTTTCAAGATCGGCTGACATTAGGTCAACAACTACCTTCACTTCATAGAAAACCGTATATTGATTCCACCCCCCTCCCCTTCCCCTCAGGTATTCGCCGGAGTGTACAGGCGATTGAATGACGCTGCACGATGCGCAACTGCGCCCGAAGAACATCACCCGGGGGAAAAACCCACCAGCCTACTCAGTGGCAGGGGAAACAAGAGTCCTTACCAGGTTCGAACTTCTATGCGGAGGCTACCGGATGAGGGCTGAACCGTGAGTTGGGCTGACCTAAGAACGATTAAGTCTTAGCGACACAGATGCACGAGAGCCATTAGCAATCTGGACAAGAGCCCAGTCGTTTACAATTGGGATCGGAAGTTTCAATCTGGGAGAACACCTTGGTCGGTACTGGGCAGTTTGGGCATCGTGCGGCGTCAGCCAAGCGTTGGCGTAAGCTGGCGAATAATCCTAGAAACGTATATTTGTTAAAGATTATATTTCGTCGGCCGCCTGATCCCGTGTGCTATTGACAGCCAAAGTGGTTATCTCATGGTAACTCCCTGGAGTGACGAGTACGCCCGTTGTGATTGACACCCCTAGCATAGATAATTCCTGTATCGTAGATAATTAGGAATATTATGCAGGATTAGTTTTAATTTACCGGGATCATTAAAGAGGGTGAATCAGTACCAGCAATCAAGCAACTGTTGACAAAAAATTGTAAGAAAAACAAAGAAAATGTTTATCCCACATTTTTTTAATTAAAGTTGCTGGTTTGCTCGTACTGATTTTTTTTTAATTGAAAAAAATTATTTTCTGACAAATAGGTTTGATTACGACGAGACGTCTAGCGGTAGGTAAAATGTCGGTAATATTGTTTATTACCAATTTTTTACCTAACGCTAGATGGTGCAGCGAGCTTAACGCTGTCTAACTTCTATTAATAAGCTAAATTGTAACAAAATAATAACAAAGAAATGTTTTTTTGCAACATTTTTTTTATTAAATGTCACTTACTTGCTCGTACTGATTCATCCCCTTCAAATATGCCGGTTAAATAAAACTCTCCCTGTAGAATGAGGCTCCTATCTATGTTAATACTAGAAGGTTGACCAGACTAGTAGTTATTACTTTTCTAATAACCCCGAACGCAATATATTGATTTTACGAAATCGATGTGGGCTGTGATACTTCTATAATCAATGGAATAATATAACTATAGGTAGGTAGGATTTTCGGAGCTAAAGAGATACGTCCACTCTTTGGAAGCGCTCGGCGGGGACTAGCTGATTTGAGGCGTGAATCGTATCATAGGCGAGTATCATAACGCGAGAATTAGATTGTTTTAAAAGACTTTATTGCCAATTTTAATTAATGTTTTGCATTTTTTTTTGAGGAAATGGATTGATATTATTAAACTAAACTTTATTTCTGTTGTTTTTATTTTATGAACGAGTTCTAAAAGGCCAAAATCAAAAGCCCATTTTCTAAAAAATTGACAGTTAAGTTAAATATTTTTTTATCAACAATTTTATCAACAATTTTATATGAAAGTAGTAAAAAGTGATTCACTTATTATATAGAGGACTTTCACAACAATACATTTGTAATTTTTTTATACCGTTTAGATGTCAAAACGATTCGTAAATATGTTATATTCTAAACCTCTTACAGCAAAAATTCACAAACAGTCGCCGGTTTAAGGTCAATTAATCAAAATTCTATAATAATTTTCAAAAAAGTAGCTCACTCATTAGACAATAATATAAATGATATTTTATGTTTAGCAATAAAACTTATAGAAATACAGTATTTTAACCTTAAATTCACGTCTGCAAAATTACGTAAATTCACGAAATGCGCAAAATTTCGTGTACGGCCTCTTAAGTCCTGTCATCGTTATAAAATATTTCCCTAGTTTTCTATGAAGCTCAAACGAGCTGATCGTTCAGAAAACGAGAAAAAGTATGATAAACCGTCTTTTCGAAAAAATAACACTTCATTCTGAATAATTGAATGTCGAAAGAGACCGGCGAGATGAGGGGAGTGGGAGGGAGATGGAAGGGGTGGGAGGAGTGAGAGAGAATACGCGTATAACTTCATAAATATGTATGAGTCGATTTTCAGTTCGCAGTCGCCTCACCTCTGTGCCCTCTCTCGTTTGAATAATTTGCAACTGAAGAGTCAACTTAAATGCTTCATTTCCTCCTCGGGCTTTGTCTTTTTTGGATGTCTGGATAAAGTGCTGTGCGAGTGGTCGCTGCCGCATTAAATTTACGATCTCCCTGTGAACGTTACTCTTTAAATTGATATTTTATATTTTTGACAACCCTGCAATAAATGCGGTCTCAGGGGTGTCATATTCTGCCTTGATTCTGTGAGAAATTTAAAGAGTGAGTTTAAAGGTAAGACATAATCTTAATCATACTTATTTATATCATCTCGTATAAAAACCATATATCAATATTCCATATTCAGGCCCATATCTAGGGGTAGAGAGGGGGGCAAACCGGGGCGCTTGCCCCGGGCGGCAATTTAGGGTGCCGCCAAAACAACTTTAAAGCGACACTTGTTCTATTATTGCCCATAAATTTACATTAAACATCTCCGTCGCCGGTCGCACGCTTCTAAAACATTCGACACTCGCGCGACAATTTTATTCGCACAGATTTACTCGCAGTTTTAAAAATTGCTTTTGGATCACAGCGCCCCGCAGTCGATGATGTTATGGTCATAAAAGCTTAGACTTTTATAATTACTGTAAGAGATTTTTTTTTCAAAATTTACAAATGAGGTGCCAGAACAGAGTCGCTCTGAGTAACTGAGATTTTAAATCTACTGTCCCTGGAGATTCGCTATTTTGTACAGCCCTGCATCTAAGGGGAGGGGGGGGGGGGGCAAACAGTGATACCTGCCCAGGGCGGCTTACTCAAGGGGGTGCTAAATTCATTTGTTTGAAAAAACTTGTTTCTCTAAAGCGCCTAGCATCCAGGGCGCATCGTACTATCGATTGTTCATTAGATTTTGAAACGCATCCTAACATGATTTTCGAACGCGTGCGCAAAGAGTGCGATATCTCTGCCAGAGAAATTTCAAGCAAGTATAGAAAAATGTCTCCACAGACAGAAGAAAACGGGGCAATACAAGCGAAGCCGAATACACCCGAAAGGCTGAACGTTAAGCTACGGTCGGTATGTATGTAGCTGATTAGGTGTGCGAGTAATTCGCATCCCTTTTCTTTGTTAACAACTACGATTTCAAACATCTCACTATTAATATTAGTTGATCTGTTAATAGAGTATTTCCCAGAAAGGATAGCTAGACGTGTAAAGCTGTAGCAATATTAAAGAGAAAATTTGCTGGAACCTAATATAATAACTCCTTACCATTTTGTAAATCGCATGTATAAGTAAGTCTAGGTATTCTTACGGACAATTTTGAAATTCTGTATCATCCAGTACTTTTGTAATAGGCGTTAAAAAAATAAATATTTTAAGACTACGACATAATTAAAAACGAGATAAGGATAAAGAGAAACGAGACATGTAACAGAGACATACAAACAGAGATAAGAGATACAGAGAAATGAGACTCGTAAGATACAAAAACAACCGTTGATATTTACTCAGCCTTACTCTTGGAAATTCAATATTATTTTGGTGACTCGGGATATGGCTATATAGATATCTAGACTACAAATGATTAATTACAGCTATAGAACTCGTCCAACTTACAGAAAGCATGTGTGAATGCGAATTTTATTGTTATAAAGCTATCGAATATGTAATTTCAACTCCAGACGCCTTGTTAGGAGAGGGAGACTGTTAAACGTTCTACTTTTGGGTTATCATTCAAAAAGTAGGTAACTAGATTTTTTTTACGTAATAGACAAATTAATGACCTTTTTTGTATCATTTACATTGGTTGATTAGGTGATAATATTTTGGCCGTATCACGTACGTTCGTATGGGTAGGATGGTTAAAAAGCTTAAGGTGACATGATACCTGAGAAGGACCACATTTGAAGAACTTTATTTCATGATTTTTTAAATAAAATATAAGCACTAATTTAAAAAAAGGTTCTAAGCAAATCAGCGAAACCATTTATAGGGTTATACTCAAAAATGTTGCCCATTGCCTTGGACATTTAGTCTTCAAACTGATTTCAAAAACTTTCAGGCGCGATTACTCCTACAATGTAAATTGTGAGTGTGTTTTATTTTAATTTAATTATATTGAGTGAATAATTCTCTAGAGTCGCGCTTATCCATTTTTTTTTATTTGGGCTCCAAATTAATTACAATCAAATAAAACGTGAGAGCTCTCTGACAGCTACCCTAAATATGCTTTACTACCCCACGAATGAGAGGCGACCGATTCAGGTTGCCTACGGCAAAATGTATACAAAAAGTATATAAATGTATATAAATGTAAATATAAATGTAAATGTGCGCCGCTCTATAGTAATCCGCTCTATAGTAATGCTATAGCTCTATAGTAAACCCTGCTCTATGTAAATGTAAATGTGTGTGTAAATATAAATTTATATACATTTTGCCGTAGGCAACCCGAGCTAATCGCCATTCATAACGTTAACGCCCTTTTAGTACAACTGCGGAAAGACAGTTTCACTGTGTGAACGCTGCGATCAAACATGTCCGACCGCTCGCTCGCCGGTGCGTTCGCATGTGGAATTTGTGCCTGACGCTTCATCAACGCTGAATTTTTATTGGTCGAACCCTACATAAATGATCCCGCCTATTTTTCTCAGGCCTTATATCGCCTTAAAACTAACATAATTATTTAGACATTTTTGCGTCTGCGTTAGGTGCGCTCTGGGAAAGCAGTACGTAGTCGGGAGCGAGTGTCATAAGCGTGTTTATTTTATTTTTATTTATTATATTTTATTTTTCGGAAAACTTACAGCGTTTAATACTTAATACTAACACATATTATACAAATCTAAGGCCATGTTGTAACCGACGTTGTCTAGGGCAGACTTTTGAATACTGTAATAAGCAATAAAAAACATATTTTTGACATCCCTGACAATCACCACATTGCAGGGGTGTCACAAAAATATGATGTCTCTACCTTGAAATGTGGGAGCGGATCGGGATTTCTACTAATGCCCATTCTATGCTAGAACAAACGTCGCAAATCGTGAACTAAATGGTGATCAACACAATATGTCTTATAATCTGGATGAGAAGAAAACTGGCAAATTTTACATCATAAATCCGAGAGTATATCATATTTTTGTGACACCCCTGCAATGCGGTGATTGTCAGGAATGTCAAAAATATGTTTTTTATTGCTTATTACAGTATTCAAAAGTCTGTCCTAGACAACGGCGGTTACAACATCGCTGAAACGTCAGGTGTTACAAACTCACCTAGTAAATTCGCCTTTTATCTTATTTATAATGTCAAACAACCGCGTTAGTCTTCGATTTAATTTTTCAAAAGTTTCAATATATTACTCAATAATATATTATATGTCTAACGAATTAAGGCTCGGCGCAAACTAACTGCCGTTCACAGCTATTTGTGGTCAGTGACAAGTAGTTGACACGCCATTTCATACATTTTGTAGGGACTCGCCGCAAACGCGTGGCCGGTGGCCGCCACTTGCTTCCTTCTACGTTTTTCGCTCGCACTCACCACTCGGTGTATACTCGCTCACTCTCGACAACCAACGGTGGCTGTGGCCGGTGGCTCGTTTGCGGCGAGCCTTAGATAACGCAACGAGAACTTAGCAAAAAAATCTGCGTGCAGAAATCTCAAGCTATTCATTTCGACGTCCCCAGAAATCAGACCACTTTTGGGCAGTGGCATTTTTTGTACATAGCCCTCACGATGAACTAAAATTGTATTTGCATGTCTTCCTTCAAACTTCAAAGTTGATTCTTGGTTGAAATGTGACACCCGGAAAAATATCCACACAGTAATATATCCAGACAGTTTCTTATATATATATATATATATATATATATATATATATATATATATATATATATATATATATATATATATATATATATATATATATATATATATATATATATATATATATATATATATATATATATATATATATATATATATATATATATATATATATATATATATATATATATATATATATATATATATATATATATATATATATATATATATATATATATATATATATATATATATATATATATATATATATGTATATATAGTTATATTTGATAAGGTTTGTAAAGAAATCCGTTCATAGGATGATATTTTTATTTAAAATAAAATTAGTAAAAGCTACTTAAAAAGTAGTGAAGGAAATCCCAGCTTGTATTGGGAAATGCTTATGTTTGAATGAGATATACTTACGGATGTGCACGACTTTCGACGGTGCAATGTAAGTTTAAAGGTCCTTTTGCAGTCGACTAACGATCACTATTCATCCATATATCTCATAAATAGGGCTTATCCTTATGCAACACAAAATGCCTTCAATTGAGACGAATTAAGCGAAAAAAAAAAAAAAAAAACTATTGATCACTTCGGCAAAGCCGTTTTCTAAATGAAAGTGATATTACGAAATAATTCAAATTTCGAATGCTACCAACATTTAAAATATGATACAATTGGCTGAGTTTGTTATCAACGAACCATTAAATCGAAATAAAAATAAAAAAACCTCCATATGCTCAATGAAATGAAAGAAGAAACTTCAATCTTAATTTCTGGCAGAGGCGTTTATAATAAAGATTGTATAATGTTATCAAAATAGGGTAAACCTATATAAAATTGTATAATATTAAAAAATTGTAAAGAAATATTGTAGAAAACAGTATAATATTGTTATATTTGATAAGGTTTGTAAAGAAATCCGTTCATAGGATGATATTTTTATTTAAAATAAAATTAGTAAAAGCTACTTAAAAAGTAGCGAAGGAAATCCCAGCTTGTATTGGGAAATGCTTATGTTTGAATGAGATATACTTACGGATGTGCACGACTTTCGACGGTGCAATGTAAGTTTAAAGGTCCTTTTGCAGTCGACTAACGATCACTATTCATCCATATATCTCATAAATAGGGCTTATCCTTATGCAACACAAAATGCCTTCAATTGAGACGAATTAAGCGAAAAAATAAAAAATTAAACTATTGATCACTTCGGCAAAGCCGTTTTCTAAATGAAAGTGATATTACGAAATAATTCAAATTTCGAATGCTACCAACATTTAAAATATGATACAATTGGCTGAGTTTGTTATCAACGAACCATTAAATCGAAATAAAAATAAAAAAACCTCCATATGCTCAATGAAATGAAAGAAGAAACTTCAATCTTAATTTCTGGCAGAGGCGTTTATAATAAAGATTGTCGAAATCCCAATACAAGCTGGGATTTCCTTCGCTACTTTTTAAGTAGCTTTTACTAATTTTATTTTAAATAAAAATATCATCCTATGAACGGATTTCTTTACAAACCTTATCAAATATAACAATATTACACTGTTTTCTACAATATTTCTTTACAATTTTTTAATATTAAGTATACAATTTTATATAGGTTTACCCTATTTTGATATTATTATACAATCTTTATTATAAACTACTCTGCCAGAAATTAAGATTGAAGTTTCTTCTTTCATTTCATTGAGCATATGGAGGTTTTTTATTTTTATTTCGATTTAATGGCTCGTTGATAACAAACTCAGCCAATTGTATCATATTTTAAATGTTGGTAGCATTCGAAATTTGAATTATTTCGTAATGTCACTTTCATTTAGAAAACGGCTTTGCCGAAGTGATCAATAGATTAATTTTTTATTTTTTCGCTTAATTCGTCTCAATTGAAGGCATTTTGTGTTGCATAAGGATAAGCCATATTTATGAGATATATGGATGAATAGTGATCGTTAGTCGACTGCAAAAGGACCTTTAAACTTACATTGCACCGTCGAAAGTCGTGCACATCCTTAAGTATATCTCATTCAAACATAAGCATTTCCCAATACAAGCTGGGATTTCCTTCGCTACTTTTTAAGTAGCTTTTACTAATTTTATTTTAAATAAATAAATATATATATATATATATATATATATATATATATATATATATATATATATATATATATATATATATATATATATATATATATATATATATATATATATATATATATATATATTTGATTGTAAATGTGTAAATTATTATTTTTTCGAATTGAAATTATGTTTATCACTAAATAAATGAAATGATAAAATAATGAAAGGGCACTTATCTGGTCTGTGGTGACCAGGAGTGACTCCACGCCTTCTTCTTCTCCTCCCTCAGTGTTTGCTGATGCTTCCTGCTGTGGCACTAGAATCCGATTAAAATGGCCTCACACAGCGGCAACACAACAATGCGAGACGAGAATGAATGCTGGAAAATAATAGGCGATTAGTGTTTCTTAAATATTAATGATTGTTATAAAATGTATATCAATATTTCGGCTCAGCCGTCGTCAAGATATGTGATATTTCTGAAATGTCACATATCTTGACGACGGCTGAGCCGAAATATTGATATACATTTTATAACAATCATTAATATTTAAGAAACACTAATCGCCTATTATTTTCCAGCATTCATTCTCGTCTCGCATTGTTGTGTTGCCGCTGTGTGAGGCCATTTTAATCGGATTCTAGTGCCACAGCAGGAAGCACCAGCAAACACTGAGGGAGGAGAAGAAGAAGGCGTGGAGTCACTCCTGGTCACCACAGACCAGATAAGTGCCCTTTCATTATTTTATCATTTCATTTATTTAGTGATAAACATAATTTCAATTCGAAAAAATTATATATATATATATATATATATATATATATATATATATATATATATATATATATATATATATATATATATATATATATATATATATATATATATATATATATATATATATATATATATATATATATATATATATATATATATATATATATATATTGTTATGTGTCTAAATAAAATAAAATATAAAGATGTCTTTGATGGCTGCTATGTGTAACGATAAAAGTTTACTTATTTGTAGAGGCGCCAGCTACACATGCGGGAAATAGATGATAGACCACATAAACAAATGCAAAGGGCCTCCCTCCGCCTGGGAAGTTACCTTTGTGCGTGGGAGTGGAGCGACGCCAAGGATACCACGGTAGCTCAGTCGTGCTCAGGGGTGGTTAAAATCCTGTATTGACGTCGTCCTGAAGTCGAGAGCATTCAAATTGAATGGACGGTCAAGTACCCTAGTTATGTTTTATTATAAAATGAATTTCAATATATCTTGTGAGAGGACTAAAAGAAGAAGAAGAAGCGATATCAAGTTTAGTGCGCTGCGGCGACGAGATCGAATATTATGATTTACTCACCGAGCCCTCTATCGGTGTACCGACGAGGTACCGCGCCGGCGCGCCTCGATCGCGCCCGCTTGGAGCGCTCGGCCCCGGTCTCGGTCCGCGCTCTTACATAAATCAATGGCTAAATCGTCTAATGAATTTATTGGAAATAATGATGATTATATTTAAAAAAGAGAAAATACTATTTGAATCTAGGTACGCTCTAAACCAGCAGATGCTGCTATAATTAAATAATGTACTGCGGTTCTTTTCTCCGCTAAATGATAAAATTAAAATGTATAATTTCAAAGTTTCTTTTATAAAATTATTCTTTATTTATTCCTTGCCCTGAAACATTACCCTGTCCAGTGCTAGTCGGGTACCTACGAGACTGTAGCTCGCTCTGACCCGGCGGTATTTTTAGGTACCGTCTCGATTTCTTTAATTCGCTAAATAATGATTAATTAACCAAAATGAAAGGTTTATTTGACAGAGTAACATATTTTATTTTAATTATAATAAATGAAAGCTAGGCCATAGCATATGGCGAATCCGAGTAGTTGGAATTAACAAAATTCTAAAATTAGATTCGTGGAAAACTGAACGTTACAGCCTTTCAATTTTCAGGGCTTAATTCGGCGAAGTGGGATTTTGGACAGGTACTTTGGGTTCTGGAATAGAGAAGGAAGACACTGCTACCCGCGGGAGTTATTGGAAGGTTGCTTCTAGATTTTTTAGCGCCTGCTCCCCGGATGCGATTTTAAATTTTAAATTATATTTTCCGAAATCGACCTTTAGATGATAGTAGAAAAATTAGTTGAGGCGAGGAGACGGAAGGCGATGCTCAGACACCGGGAATTATGACTGACCCGACGTACTACCTACTTCTATTTTGACGCACTCAAATTACTAAATTTTGATTTTACTTGACTCTAATTATTCACCAACGAAGATATGGCAACGGTAATTTACAGGGGACTTGGCTTTTAAAACAATCTTATTAATTTAAACTATTATTTTTGAAATCTGATTTTATGGGGAGAAGCTAATGGTTACAGATAGTAGACTTGCCTGTATGAAGGTATGAGATCCGATGAGGGCCTGCCCGATGCGCTGAACTGAGTTTAATTATAGATTTTAGATATTCACAGAATTTAAGTTCTAGACTGTGTTGGCTGGTGTGCAAATGAATAATTAAATGGGCGGTAGTCGGCCCGCTCCGCCAACGGCGGAGCGGCCGGTCTCTTCTCGACCGTCTTGCTCGGTCGTTGCCAGCCCAAAAAAAAAAAAGGAAGATTTCTCTTCTCTATATAAAAATATTCTACCTTACTCGATTTAAATTAATTAGGGACGTGCGCGACTTGTCGCCTATATACGGTAAGATGTTCGATGTATCGCGTCTACTGCGCGATGACAAATTTGATTGATTGATTATTTAGACTATTTAAATTAAAGTTTGTTTAGAATAAAACTAGGCCCTAACATTGCCGGATAGAGACCTAATCACCGGCCCCGGTGATCCACATAAGCAAATAATGTTAAAAATATAATGCTACGAGGTGTTGTACACTAACCCCTACATGCTACGATGCGTAGCCGCTAATATAATAAATATTGGTAACAGTAAAAAAATAAGAATAAGAACATAATGGTAATGAAGAAATTTGCCCTATTTGCAAGGGTTGATACAAATCATGATATTTTGAAAATAATAAAAAAAATAAATAACTCCTAAACGAGAAAAAATGATTTTTTGACAAGTATTTTTGAACCCAAAAAGTGCATAAGAATCTCTTTGACTGCAGTACATGACGCTCACTCATATCAGGATTGGAGTTAAGAAAGTCAGGGAGTGAAAATAGGGAAAGAATTCAGCCGTGAAAGATGTCGCCTGTCCGTAACAGGGTTAACATGATTGACGGGTTGATCTTCTCCTGGGGCGTAGCGCGTGGCGTATCGTCTGGTTGCTGCGTCGCTCTCTCGGTGGGGTCGCTGCTTGGAGATCGACGTATGCGCGTCGTAGGGCCTTGGGTAAGACACACAGCGTGTCTCGTGGTGGTCGATTGATGAGCCGTACCTTGGAATTGCGGAAAAAATAGGCGAGCATTAGTAGGTTGCCTAGTTTTCTGATGTTGTGTCGTGATGATCTTAATCGAGGCAACTCGAAGAACATAATAAGTGGGCTGCTGCTTGGCAAATTGCGTCACTTTGCTTGTTTAAAAAAAGTCCGGTGGAAAATTTTTGCAGAGCTTCTACTTGGGACAAAATCGTGGTGCTACACTAGCTGTTTCAAGTCTGTGTGCACGGAAGAAATTCAGATTTTTACACGTCGCTTGTTTGAAAAGTCCGGTGCATTGTGGCTAGCGGGTGTAATAAGGAAGGTGATTTTCGTGCCTAAATGCCCTGTCCATTCCAGAGAACACTACTTGACTTCACTGGGTACACACTACGCTGATGTTAAAATGGCACTTAAAGCGTCCTTATTTGCATGTTGATGGAAATAGTATATGTGGAGGTTACTTGCGGTCTGGTTTGTGTGACTTCGCATCCTGGTCCACCTGGTTTACTGATAATGTTCCTATTGATAGGGAACGCTCCTGCGGTCCTCGCCTATCGGATGTCGTCTATCGTGAATGCCGTCCTGGTTGTCATATAGAGATAGGAAAATGTATCTTTACCTCTAGACTGGAGTAGGTATCCTGGTTTCGGATGTCCATACTGGTTGGCTGGCAGAATTATGGTCCGTGGATTTATGGGCTGGATTATTCGGTCAGCATTGCCTTCATTATGGTATCTAGCAGCTTGGCTCGACGTTTGAGGTTTGCTTCCCGCCTTGCCGAATGTCACTGGACTGTCTGGTCGGTTATGACCAATTTTCCAAATATTGTCTGGAACGTGAAAAGTTATGCGGCATCATCTCGTTTAATTATCTAGCTCAGTTTTTTACTGGAATACTAGGATAGGTGGTGAGAGAAGGAGAGGCTCTAGTATATGTAACCATTTGTGTGTTATCATATCTTCGCTTTACAATTCCGTTCGAAACTTTGTTTTTAATCTTAAAGAAAAATAAATGTATTTTCCGACTTCTTAAATTTCCTATGTGATTGGGGTCAAAAACTGGTGCTTATGTTCTGTCTGTATGCTACATTTTAAGCGGGATAAGAAAGATTGGTACATAACAAAAAAAAACTTAAATTATTATAAATTACAAGTATTGTGAGACGCGTAGGTACACAATGTGGTATATTATTAATCCAACAAGGCATTTTAAAATCTATTCAACATATGATATTATTTTTTTTAAATTAGGAATATGCAGCTAAACTGTGCTGCTTAATGCGTATACTTACATATTATAATATAGTAATAAAACAAAGAACAAGAAAAATTATTATAACAGTGGCAGTGCTCATATTGTGCAGCTTTACACATGAAATTCCATGGTTGAAAAACAAACAAAAAGAAATAAATAAATTAGAAATGTTGCTACTTTTTGTAGCTACTTTCTTTGAAAAAAAATTAGAAGAAAGGAAGGGGAAAGGAAAAAAACTAAACTCTTTTTTATCTCGGTCTATAAGCATCCATTCCGGCGGGTTATATTTTTGATTATATTCAGGCTTTATTAAATGAACGTATAGATAATTAATCCAACGGGGAACAGAAAAATTAATTGTTTATTAAATTGGTGAAAGGGGTGTAGTAGGTGTGGGAGAGCAGGTGCCAAATGTTTCCGGATAATTTATAAAAACAAAAAAAATATGAAGGGTTCCGGATTTAAAAGAATTATATTAAATTTTAATTTTAAGTTTGAAATTATGAAATGCATTTGCAAGAATGGTATTTCGGGTAGCGGTGTTTCCTATTGATTTTGTGCCCTGTTAATTACTAGTTGTTTTGATATAGTGTTTTAATATTTGTTTATTTTCTGTATTTATGATGTGTTTTATCGTGAAACCGGCCTTAACTAACGAAAGCAAGACTGCCAATAAATGTCTGCTAATACGTTTATTAAAAAAAATAATAATAATATATTTTGCATCAATGTGCAGTGTGTAGAAGCGTTCGAGCTTATTTTATCAAATAATTGTTAACATAATGTGAAAGGAGAAATGAAAATTGTAGGCCGGCTCTTTAATTTTGTATTGACCATTTTGACGACTTATCTGAAATATACAGAAGCGAATTACGTAATTTTAATTTGCGTAAAATTCTGGTCGTATTGGTATTCAGGTTTATAATTTTAATAAAATATTGTATATTTGTGTTTTTTTTTTTAAAAAATTGAGCGTGTGTGTTTATTGTTGTTTGTGGACGGGGAAGAACGGCAGTGTGATTTTCTTTTACACGAAATAACCAGTTCTGGCTGTTTATAGACCTCGCGGTCTTTCACTCGTGATGGTATGAAGTTAAATTTTAGAGTTCCTCTATGCGTTGTTCCGCAGGCAACTCCCTAACTTCCAGGATTTTGAGGTCCTTAGTACGTGATGTTTCTATTGCATATAAATTTTGTCAGGTGTAAGTTTTGTAGTCATAGTGATAAATAATAATATTCAGTATTTTGACTTAAGTTTTTCTCTTTCGTGTTCTGTTCGCGCTTCTGCCTTTCATCATCATGCAAGAACTTCCTACCATACTTTCCTTTCATTCTTAAAGCTGTCCGTCTTGTACCTATATTTAGTATTTTTGACTGTTTTAACAAAAAGCATTAAGGCATTTGTAAGTTAATATTTTACAAATATTTATATCCAATTAAGATCATTGTTTTTATATTTTAAATTAGTATTCATGGACAAACTAAACGGAGCTTATTATTTATTAGAAAATAACGTTGCGGGAAATCAATGGGGGATTCTATCTTACAATGAAGAAGTTATGGTATGGAAAATTCCATATCTTGGCAAAAAAGCCAAGATCGAACAAAGAGCTTTCTGTAGCTTATGACTAATCTACAACGGTTTTTGAAAGGGTTCCTAGTCGCTACTTAGTACTAACGATCTACTTGCCGCGTGATTGTATGCCAAACAAAAAATATAAAATAATTGATAGAAAAAAATATAGAAGTATTTTTACAACAGAGCTGAGCATGTAGATTTTAATTCGACGATGACAGTTGATGCATTAAATACCCGGAACATAATAGTCCCTTGCGTTTTTTTACCTTAATGGAAGGATGAACACTAAACCCAGTAAATATATAATTAAAAAAATCCAGAACTTGTCCGGCGGTGTTTCTCTCGCAAGCGAACGGTTAAGCACCGAACCGTTTTAAAAATTGCATAATTGCGTATAAATATAATTAAGGTAGAGAAATATCTTTGTTCTTTGATTTTTGCCGCAACGGCCCATGCAAAGGGAAATGTATTTATTTGTGTTTAAATTGTGTGTAAAAATGCGCTCGATTTTATCTCTATATTATGATTTATCATACCTACTGCCGTGTATGTCGGTCGGTCGGATCTATTTATAAATAATCGCTTAACGCAGGTGTTGTGTAAGTGTGTTTGGTTGCATTGACTCGAAATATTGTTTGTTTTTAAATTTGGAAATGAAAATACATTAACGATATTTATTATATCTTTAAGAATTTGGGGCTAAATTTGCCCACATGGTGAGGTACCGAATCCGGCGGTCTTCTTGCCGGATGAGAGTACCTTTCAAAAAAAAAAAATTTTTATACTTTATAAAAAAAATTTTTTTGTATAAACTATTTGTACTTGTGTTCGATATTTTGTTCTGTAGGTACTTTAGACCGTGTGTTCTGTTGTGTAATGTGTTTTGTGTGTGTGAATTTAGCTTATCTGTTGCGCTTTGTTTTGGATTTTGTATCTTGATAAAGTGCGTTAGGTTGTATACAATTAATTGTTTAATTTGTTTGTCTTATATCAAAGGGAATTATAATTTTGAATCTTTGTTTTTTCTGTTGAATAGCTTACTTTATGCCTTATAGACGCAATAGTTACTACCTTTTGTGTACCTTGTGCGATTTATATCCGGAATCCGCAGTTTCACGATGGAGACCGTGACGACTCGTTCGACTTCACTTCGGCGACGCCACGCTAGACCATATGTTGTTATAGGGTATTAGTTACTCGCAATGTCTTTAATATGAAAAAGACCCCGCGGTTTTCCGTTCTCGTCGGCTAACTCGTAGGCGACTGGGACTTTTTTGCAATGACTTTGCACTTTATATACCTAGGGCTGAGTTTGCTACAAAAAAAATCTGCTTTTCTTGACAATGTATGGTTTTTGGCCCAGACCCAATCTCCTGTTTTAAATTCGACGTGTTTTCTTCTAAGGTTGTATCTCGAAGAACTATTTCTGAATGACTCTAACATTCTTTCCTGCACTATGTCATAGGCGTCCGCTAATGACTCTAATCCCTTTGCGAATTCGTGTGGGGTATCGAGTATTATTTTGGCGTTTTTGTCTGGCACGTAGCTTAACATTTTGTGATAACGTCCATCAACTATAGGTTCTCGCCCAAACATTAGGTAAGCTGGGGAGAAGCCTGTCGCTAAATTTATGTGGCTATTAAGTGCGTTTTGGATTAATAAGAGGTATTTATCCCATTTCCTCTGGTCTTTGCCTGATAAAATCGACAGCGATGTCTCAATTGTCTGATTATATCTTTCGACCATGTTTGACTGCGGGGCGTAGACACAGCCGAAACAGATTACAGATTTTGTTATGTGTCTAAATAAAATAAAATATAAAGATGTCTTTGATGGCTGCTATGTGTAACGATAAAAGTTTACTTATTTGTAGAGGCGCCAGCTACACATGCGGGAAATAGATGATAGACCACATAAACAAATGCAAAGGGCCTCCCTCCGCCTGGGAAGTTACCTTTGTGCGTGGGAGTGGAGCGACGCCAAGGATACCACGGTAGCTCAGTCGTGCTCAGGGGTGGTTAAAATCCTGTATTGACGTCGTCCTGAAGTCGAGAGCATTCAAATTGAATGGACGGTCAAGTACCCTAGTTATGTTTTATTATAAAATGAATTTCAATATATCTTGTGAGAGGACTAAAAGAAGAAGAAGAAGCGATATCAAGTTTAGTGCGCTGCGGCGACGAGATCGAATATTATGATTTACTCACCGAGCCCTCTATCGGTGTACCGACGAGGTACCGCGCCGGCGCGCCTCGATCGCGCCCGCTTGGAGCGCTCGGCCCCGGTCTCGGTCCGCGCTCTTACATAAATCAATGGCTAAATCGTCTAATGAATTTATTGGAAATAATGATGATTATATTTAAAAAAGAGAAAATACTATTTGAATCTAGGTACGCTCTAAACCAGCAGATGCTGCTATAATTAAATAATGTACTGCGGTTCTTTTCTCCGCTAAATGATAAAATTAAAATGTATAATTTCAAAGTTTCTTTTATAAAATTATTCTTTATTTATTCCTTGCCCTAAAACATTACCCTGTCCAGTGCTAGTCGGGTACCTACGAGACTGTAGCTCGCTCTGACCCGGCGGTATTTTTAGGTACCGTCTCGATTTCTTTAATTCGCTAAATAATGATTAATTAACCAAAATGAAAGGTTTATTTGACAGAGTAACATATTTTATTTTAATTATAATAAATGAAAGCTAGGCCATAGCATATGGCGAATCCGAGTAGTTGGAATTAACAAAATTCTAAAATTAGATTCGTGGAAAACTGAACGTTACAGCCTTTCAATTTTCAGGGCTTAATTCGGCGAAGTGGGATTTTGGACAGGTACTTTGGGTTCTGGAATAGAGAAGGAAGACACTGCTACCCGCGGGAGTTATTGGAAGGTTGCTTCTAGATTTTTTAGCGCCTGCTCCCCGGATGCGATTTTAAATTTTAAATTATATTTTCCGAAATCGACCTTTAGATGATAGTAGAAAAATTAGTTGAGGCGAGGAGACGGAAGGCGATGCTCAGACACCGGGAATTATGACTGACCCGACGTACTACCTACTTCTATTTTGACGCACTCAAATTACTAAATTTTGATTTTACTTGACTCTAATTATTCACCAACGAAGATATGGCAACGGTAATTTACAGGGGACTTGGCTTTTAAAACAATCTTATTAATTTAAACTATTATTTTTGAAATCTGATTTTATGGGGAGAAGCTAATGGTTACAGATAGTAGACTTGCCTGTATGAAGGTATGAGATCCGATGAGGGCCTGCCCGATGCGCTGAACTGAGTTTAATTATAGATTTTAGATATTCACAGAATTTAAGTTCTAGACTGTGTTGGCTGGTGTGCAAATGAATAATTAAATGGGCGGTAGTCGGCCCGCTCCGCCAACGGCGGAGCGGCCGGTCTCTTCTCGACCGTCTTGCTCGGTCGTTGCCAGCCCAAAAAAAAAAAAGGAAGATTTCTCTTCTCTATATAAAAATATTCTACCTTACTCGATTTAAATTAATTAGGGACGTGCGCGACTTGTCGCCTATATACGGTAAGATGTTCGATGTATCGCGTCTACTGCGCGATGACAAATTTGATTGATTGATTATTTAGACTATTTAAATTAAAGTTTGTTTAGAATAAAACTAGGCCCTAACAATATATATATATATATATATATATATATATATATATATATATATATATATATATATATATATATATATATATATATATATATATATATATATATATATATATATATATATATCTATATATATATATATATATATATGTATATATATATATATATATATATAT
The DNA here is from genome assembly GCA_944548615.1 of Micropterix aruncella. NCBI lineage: Eukaryota > Metazoa > Arthropoda > Insecta > Lepidoptera > Micropterigidae > Micropterix > Micropterix aruncella. The sequence continues at coordinate 37,399,210 of OX155956.1, forward strand.
ATATATATATATATATGTATATATATATATATATATATATATATATATATATATATATATATATATATATATATATATATATATATATATATATATATATATATATATATATATATATATATATATATATATATATATATATATATATATATATATATATATATATATATATATATATATATATATATATATATATATATATATATATATATATATATATATATATATATATATATGTATATATATCTATATATATATATTACCATTGACTATTTTTATTACTAAAGTTGACTATTCTTATTATTTAATTTTGGTTACTTTTATTTAATACTAGCTGACCAGTGCCCACTTCGTTGGGCAGTAAACTTTTTACCTGTGATGAAATTATGAGTTTGGTTCGGTTAGTACTGAGTGCTATGATTTATTTCCTGACTGACAAAAGAAGGGTTATATTTTTACCGCATTATGTATGTATGTATTTGCATGCCAATTTGACTATAATACCGTTGTTTGTGAGTGTCATCTTGTGAGTGTCTTATTTGTGAGCGTATTATCTCTTTAACTATTTATGCAGTAAAAGGGTAAAGTCTTTTGTTTTAAACACTTGAGATGATAAATTTACTTATTTTGATAAGAATTCATCATTGTTGGTAATATGAACAATAAACATGACCTAATGATTTAAATTATTTTTTTAATATTAAATACTAATTTTTGGGACTTAAATATAAAAGGTAGACAAATGTTGTCGCTGACTTTTTTGTAGGCATTATCGAGCTCTACAACTTTTCTCTAGAACTTAATCATATATCTCTCATCGTTAAGGCAGCTTTAATTAGAAACTTTATCGTTCGACCGCTTATTCTCCGACTTACTTTGCAAATCCGACTACCACGAAAAAGTCTTTTCATTTTTCGGATTAATATATAGCCTATGCCACTCACAAATAACGTGGCTTTCTAATGGTAAAAGAATTTTCAAAATCGGTTCGGTAGATCGAGAGATTACTTCCTACAACTTCACAAACTTTACCTCTTTATAATATTAGTATAAACGTATAGATTATTAAACATTTTATTTAACTTAAAACGGTTATTTAATTTCGGTATCATATTTCAATTATTTTCTATTATGAGTATTAGTTATTATTAGTTAGAAATTATATACAATTTGTTATGCATTTTTTTTACAATAATTCAATTAGGAAGTTTACACATTTAAAATTATATACATTTCGTATTTATAAGCGGAATTTTGATTATTCCTTGATTTTTGATTTTTTCTTTATTTTTATATTTTTGGTGAATTATTTTTATTATTTGTATTCTACTGTTAGTGACACTTACCCGGTGTGTTTAGATTTTTTCATGTTATATATTTTTTTTAATGTTATCTCAGGCCATTAAATAAACAATACGAATTATTATTTAATTTGATTTAGATATATAGGCAAACCAGTCAAATAATGAATTTTTTAAATAAGAAAATACAAAATTAGCAAATAAGTACATTTGTCAATCTGTTATAATAACAGGTAATTGTGAGAGACATAATGTTACGCATTATCACCATAAATGTACCACCACAATTTTGGACAATAAATATATTTATATTTCTATTTTTATGTTATTACAAAAAAAATACATTTGCCGAACATAGGTACATATAACAAGTAAATATGTATGATATAATAAAACGGCTAAAAAGCACGACTGTGGTTACAGAAAGTGAATTATTGTATTTATATATTTTTAATTATGGTTTTTTAATGAAATAGTTGAGGTTTGTGAGAGTGGCCACCCTTCACTAGACTCCAATTGATTGTGAGCGAAGGGTGGTTCTCATCAAGAAGTTTTCTCCGTTATTGAAAGTCGTGGATGTTGAAGTTGAAGTATTTATTCAGAAGGTCTGTAGTAGGTTGCCAGTTCGTAACGCCTTGATTGATGTTTCGCCGTTGTGTAGGTAGTGTGTCCGAAGTGTGTAGTCGAGGAGCGAGGCTTGACGATCGGTATCGCGGGAAATGCAGGTACTGTTTGATGATGAAGTGCAGTCGCGATAACTGTCCACTGAGGGAATGATGTGTAGCCGCGGGAACTGTCCACCAAGGGAATGATGAAGATGTGTAGCGCGATAACTGCCCAACAGGAATGATATCGATCGATCGAAATGTACTGCGTTTTATATTGTAAGCAGTGACGCAATAGTTGTGAGTGGGGTGAGAAATGTGTGTTAATTTCGTATCGATCAGAAGAAATGACATTAGTCATCACCTGACTGTGCGTAAAATGCCGAATTTAGTTGGAAATTTACACACATGGAAATTTAGCAGCTGACTCGTGTAGATTTGAGCGAGTTTGCGGTTTCGATTCTGTAGAAATTACTTTTTTGTTGTGGGTATGTCGGACTGAAGCTCCAACAGGTTTATGTTTATCCAATAGTTTTATCCATACAGATAGATGTACATATATCTCCAAAATGTACTCAGCCAGACCTTTCATTTAACTCTAAACACGATATATTTATTTAAATTTATGGAAATTTTTCCCAACAAATTGGGAAAATCCAACAAAATCACCCTAATATGGACCCCGGTCACCAAGGCATACCCAGCAACGAAGAGGCCGACAGACTGGCAAAACCGGGCAAACTGGAATGCCCAGTGGAGCAAATTGTAGGGGTCCCCTTCGCTACAGGTAAGAAAATCATCAGGGACTGCTTGGAGCAGGAACATCGGGCTTCCTGGAAACAGAGCCAGGGATGTCGCCAGGCAAAAGCCATGATGGAGCAACCACTACAGAAGAAAACCAAGGCCCTACTTGACATGAGCAAGAAGAGCCTTAGAACCACTATCGGTCTCCTCACCGGACACACGACCCTTAGAGCTCATCTATTCAACCTTGGCTTGACCGAGAGCAAGGACTGCCGAATATGTGGCGAGGAACCTGAAGACAGCATACACATTGTTGGTCGCTGTCCAGGGCTCGCCGCCAAAAGACACAGTTTACTGGGACGAGCCTTTCTCGAACCCAGCGATCTGCCCAACTTGAAGGTCAGTGATCTACTTGGACTGGTAAGAAGTACCGGGCTACTAGCTGACGACTGACCTAACCACACAGTGGGTAGTTACAAAAGACCTTACAGATCTAGGTGACATCAAGGGCTGGAAACAAGCCCCCCACTTTATCTACTACTGCTACTACTATTGACATTTGGACATTTAGACAACTAGGTACCTACTTATTTTATATTTGGTCAATTAAGGTACATTTTGTATAATTTATTTTGCTAAATTAATATAGAACTTCTATTCTTTACTGGCCCTACACCTTTTATTCCTGGCGAAAAGAGAACGAAGGAAGAATGAAAAAAACTGTTAAATGATTACTGTCATGTAACCACCACGTAATACGGCGCATTAATTCGAAAACGCTGCTTTCTCCTTTTATAAAAGCAAGGGGTCGTCGCACGTATGATTTAATACTTGGGATCATATAACGATGCTGAATGTTCCACGCACTTCTAAATCGGGGTGGAATAAAGAAACGGAAAACATACATAGACGAACCCTGAACATTATACTCCTTCTTTGTTGGGCAGTCGTGTAAAAATAGAGAGATCCCTGCCTTGGAACAAGTCCTTGTACTTAGTTGAGCAGCAGCATTACACAAATGCTAATGTTAATATTGGCCGTGTTATTTAAGTTTTTTATATGTATTCATATTTATATTCATATTCATTTTATTGGTATACTGGTATACAAGTCAGATTAGCGAACATTCATACATATTAGCAAACAAATATATATATTTTTTTTATCGTAAAGAAAAGATAAAATAAACAAAACAAAATGAGGAAAAAAAACCACAAGAATAATCTAAAAAGAAGAAAATAAAAGACAAAATGCAGAAGAGATCATTAAATACTTTAGCCACCAAAGCATTTTAGACTTCACTCGAGTAATATTCTTCCACTGAGTAAAACGCCTTATCTGTAAGGTATCTCTTAAGGCGTCTCTTAAACACGTCAAGAGATTGCGCCTGCCTAATGTGCTCGCTGAGTTTGTTGTAAACCGCTGGGCCGGCGATATAGGCTAGCCTCTCTGACTTGGATAATGCATGACTTACCGAACGTAGCATGCTACGGGATCTTATGAATAATTGTATGTAAATAAATATAATTTTAGATGAAAAAACATGCTTGTAAATGCATTAATTACCTAATTAAATAAAAAAACAAAATATTTGTATATCACCCTAACAACAAATATATACACTATGGACTATGTACGATTACTGAAGGGGAATTAGGGTCGTTTAAAAGCGTAAACAGGGCAATTAGGATGTTAATTGGCGGCTAGCTGCGAGCTTTTTAAACATTTTTACGTGAAAAATATGAAGGAGGCGGTTAGCTCGCCAGCGCCATCGGAAAATGTAATTACAAGCTACGAACTACTTAGGCTACCCTTATTACATTCTTGTGTGGAAAGTAATCGCCCTCACTGCGGAAAGGGGGAGGAGGTAACCTAGCAGAGGGAGGGTTGAGTGTGTTTGGAGATCTCTTTCTATATTGCTTGGGCAATTTTTACACCCTTTGTATTCTATTCTAATAAAGGTTATCACTTGCATAATTTCGGAAATCAACTCCATTAAAATACTGTTTACAATAGCTTAGCAATATAAAACCCTAAGTATGAGGGAAAATTCTATATGATGACCTCCTTATAAATATACAATGCAACCCAATACAGCTAAAAAAGAGACTAAAAGATTAAGAATTAAAATTAAAGGTGTAAATAGACATGTACTTTGTATGTAGACTGTAAAACTGTAAAAAGACTATGTAATAAAACTACCGACGCTGCCAATTACGGTATCATCAGGATATCTCTTATGCGAGTTTTTAGGACACACCTATTAATATTGGTACATACAGGAAACCACAATTTAATATTATTATTAAATAAACAAAATCAATTAAATCAAAAATAAAAAATCAAAATAATCAACCTCAAATAAATCCTAAAATCAAAATATTTAACATTGAATAATCACGATACAAAATTAATTAACAAACGAAAAATTATAGTAATAATTAAATTGTCAAATAATTATTGTAAAATAAAATTGAAATATTATGATTTCTAAATACTTTCCTTTACTAATAAACGCTTATAGTGGTCCTTAAATACTCTAATCGATCTCGATTGCAATGCCATTCCCAACTGATTACATAAAACTGCAGAATATTAGGAGAAACTTCACTAGAAACTTGTAGTTTTGTGCTTGGGTATTATAGCAAGTTGTTCAAGTGCCCGTGTTGAATAGACATGTCGGTTATGGGACCACGTCATAATCGAGTAAAAATATCGCGGCTTTTTTTGGGTACCATCTTGAGTGCAAGGGTCGCAAGATGGAGCTACCTTCTTTTACTCATATTTAACATGGAAGCCTTCGCAAGGAATGGTGACACATGATGACATGGAGGAATCCTAAAGCGAAATCTTGCGCAAGCATTTTGCATTCTCCGAAGTCTCCGCTCAGTCTTCCTATACATACAGGGGCCGTACACACAGTCGTCATAGTCTATTATAGACGATCCTGTTTGCGAGATGCCATTAATCAAAACCGATGAAGAAAACTGGCTAGAGGCACTTATTACCTAGACCGCCGTGAAGGAATGTGGGTTCTCGGAAATCTCTCATTCATCCTACAGCCCAGATCTAGCCCCGAGTGATTACTACCTGTTCTCCGAATTAAAATCCGAATTGCAGGGGAGGAAGTTTCAGACCGATGAAGATGTTCAAGAAGCCACTGAGGCCCAACTAAAGAAAACAAGTATTTTTTTAGGGTATAGAGATGCTTTTAACGAGATATAATACATAAATGTATGGAACATAACGGCAATTATATTTAAAAAGAGTAAGCGACGAATTTTTAAATAAAATATAAGCACTAATTTAAAAAAAGTTTATAAGCGAATAAGTTATACTTAAAAAAGTTGCCCATTGCCTTAGACATTTAGTCTTCAAACTGATTTAGAAAACTTTCAGGCGCGATTATTCCTACAATGTAAGCTGTGTGTGAGTTTTATTTTAATTAAATTATATTGAGTGAATAATTCTCTAGAGTCGCGCTTATCCACATTTTTTTTATTTAGGCCCCAAATTAATTACAATTAAATAAAATTTGAGAGCGCTCTGACAGCTACGCTAAATATGCTTTACTATTAACGCCCTTTCTGTATAACTGCGGAAAGACAGTTTTACTATGTGAACGCTGCGATCGAACGTTTAGTATCCGCCCGCTCGCCGGTGCCTTCGCACGTGGAATCTGTGCCTAATGCTGATTTTTTATTGGCCGAACCTTACATAAGTGACCCTGCCTATTTTTCTCTGGCCTTATATCGCCTTAGAACTAACATAATTAAATCATTTTTGCGTCTGCGTTAGGAGCGCTCTGGGAAAGCTGTACGTAGTCGGGAGCGAGTGTCATAAGCGTGTTGATCACCATTTAGTTCACGATTTGCGACGTTTGTTCTAGCATAGATTGGGCATCAGCAGAAATCCCGATCCGCTCCCACATTTAAAGGTAGAGACACAAAAGGCGGCACTCGAGCTAGGGCGCAGCGAGGCAGAGACATCCGCGTGGCCGTCCGTTGCCGTGACAGCTGAAATAGCTGCACTCGCTCGGCAACAATACGACAGCCGGCAGATAAGGATGTGCTGCCGTATATAAACACTTATCTCGATTGAAATCGTAAATTCTCGCAGAGATGTATTTATCGAGCGATTGAGATACGACTGCCGCTGTCTTCTCCAACACCAACCCCCGCCCCCCTCCTCCCCTTATCTAAAGGGGGTACGCGCGTCATACGTCTTTGTTGCTGAATCAAATGTAATATTTGTCTTATAATCTGGATGAGAAGAAAACTGGCAAATTTTAGATCATAAATCCGAGAGTATATTATATTTTTGTGACACCCCTGCAATGCGGTGATTGTCAGGGATGTCAAAAATATGTTTTTATTGCTTATTACAGTATTCAAAAGTCTGCCCTGGACAACGACGGTTACAACATCGCCGAAACGTCGGGTGTTACAAACTTCACCCAGTAAAATCGTTTTTTATCTAGATGTATAGAGATGCTTTTAACGAGATATAATAAATGTATGGAACATAACGGCAATTATATTTAAAAACAGTAAGCGACGAATTATTGTTTTTGCACAACTCCCCAACAAAAAAAAGAAAGTAATATGTTCAGGGTTCATTAATGTACGTTTTCCGTTTTATTATTCCACCATGACTTCTAAACGCTTAAACCGATTTAGAAGTGTGTGGTATTGTTAGAAACATTATGTCATCCCGAGTGTCATATGGTACATTAACTGTCCAAATATCAAGTAAGTAGATGTCTAAATGTCAAAATGTCAGTAAATTAACATAAATATAATGTGTTTAGTGTCAAATGTAAGGTCTGATTGAGTACATTCCGGAAGTATACATGAACCTATATGGATAAATACATAAACCGCAAAACGTTGCATTAAAAATAGTTAATAATAAAATTATAATAATTATAATAACGTAATAAAATTAGTTAATAATACAATTGTTCCATTTCTGTAACGGCAGTCATATATTTTATTCGATAAAATATCTAGGCATCACCGTAGATAACAAACTAAGATGGCAAGAACATACACATTTATTAGCATCTAAAGTTCGTAAACTGGGATATACCTTCAAAGAGGTAAGAAATATTTTATACCCCTAAAAAGCGTTTATTATACATTGTGTGACAGTTTCTTGAGCTACGGGGTGATAGGATGGGGCGGTTGTTCTAAGACCATTCTTTACCCCTTAGATATTGCGCAAAAGTCGATTTTAAAGATTCTCATGCGAAAGCCGATCTAATTATTTTATTACGACAATTTTATTTTTTATTTTTTTTGTTACAAAAATATTTTGTTTTTGTAATAATCACAGTATTGAACAAGCACGCACAAAATTCAACGCTCACCTTAGAACAGGTCTCGGCCTAGTTAGGTGGCGTTGTCACTGGACTTTGCAATGTATTCATTTTCTGCTATTTATTCAATGTTTAAAATATTTCTGTGCATAGTTCCTAAGATAAAATTTGTTTTAAATTATTTTTGAATTACTTAAATAAATAAATAAATAAATATGGTTTCTGTAACGGCAGTTTACTTTATACCTTGGACCGGAAAATTATGGACCTACTTACGTGTATCTATATATTTACTATACGACGTATTCGATATCCATATACCATCGTCTAACACCTCTACCTCTCTCTGCTACTTTGAATTCATAAACTCAATATTTGATTTGTTTTTGTATTTTTTTTATTTAAATATGCTAATATTTCTCAAAACTGCAGCTACAGCAAGAGACGATTATCATCCGAATGTGGTTTCCCTATTTTTATCATGCCAGATTTTTCTATGCGTTGTATGTTTTCCGGTTGGTTAAAAAAAATAACATAAAATTATAAATAAATAACATAAATATATGACAATTTATTTATTTTATTTAAGTATTTAATTTAACAACGCGTTTACATTAAATATGCATCGCTAATATTCATGTCAATACTTAATAAGTATTAAAAATTATTAAAATAAAAATAACAATTGAACACCATGTAAGTGCTGCTGCTGCCCAACTAAGTGACAGGACTTGTTCCAGGGCAGCGAGCTCTCTAGATTTGTATTCGGACATATATTCGGCAATTAAGAAGAGAAAAAAAACATATAAATATATATTACCGTCACCATTACAAATTAAAGCTAATAAACAAAACCGGAAATATTAAAAAATAGAATACTGAAAATAAATAATCGTATAATAATATATAGGATAAAATTTAAAAAAAATACAAATAATATTAAACAATAATAACCAAAATTATTGAATAAGAAAAAGTAATAAGAAAGTCAGCGAAAATAATAACAATATAACAAAAAAACAATACATGGTTAAATAAATAACATAAATATACTATTGTAGTTGAAATATATGGGTATCCTCGCAGAAATGCACGTCACAAACCGCGTACACAACCGAATAAAGCAAATCCGCATTCGCATCGTATATGGCTTATGTTTGCCGACGAGGAGATTACCAGTACGCCGCTGAATACTAAACCGAATATGAAAATGTTTTTTCGAACGTCCACCAGAGCTCTTTGATAAGAGAAGCAGATGCAATATCTGACGAGACGACATATTTAAAAGAGAGCGCGCGATGGATTATTGTGTTGGTTTTGGGGGCGACCTAAACTGTGTCAGTGAAAATGACCAATATTAAGTCGCCGTTACGAGTTGCACGTTTACATTTGCAGAAAAATTTGTCGCAAGCCGGAGTGTTTCTGAAATGCAGGACAAATTAAGTGGGTGGTTCGTTATTTACTGTCGGAATTCTTAAGCGACCGCATCAAATGGCGAGTCGCACGCAAACAGTTCAGGAAATGTCACATTAGCTCACTGACTTAAATTTAAGAGCATTAAAACACGACAGGATCGGAAGTTCCATTGAAACGATTTATGTATTTTATTTAGAATAATTTGTACACTAACAAATACATTAATTATTACTAGTATTTTTACGTAATTTCTTATTAGAGCATAATATCCTATGTGTACTCCGCCTGCTAAATTAGTTATTTCCTACGTGCTGTTCAACTGACGATTTATTAAAAAGAGTCATAAAATAAACACTAATATTTTTTTAATTATTGAGATAAATAAATATTTTTAAAAAAACATTTATTTATTTAGTTATTTATTTAGTAACACATCTAGTAATCAATTAATGTCATATTTGTAAGTAAGATGTTAGCAAGAAATTGATGCGACATTATTTTTAATGTTTGACACAGTCGCCTAACTAGGCCTAAGCCTGTTCTAAGGTGGACTTTTAATGACGATATTAAGTGTGCACTGTCAACTTAAACTATAGTTAGTACTTATTTTTAAATCGACAAATATGAAACTACCAATATTTACGCATACACAAATATAGATACTCATATACATCTATAGATAATATATATATATATATATATATATATATATATATATATATATATATATATATATATATATATATATATATATATATATATATATATATATATATATATATATATATATATATATATATATATATATATATATATATATATATATATATATATATATATATATATATATATATATATATATATATATATATATATATATATATATATATATATATATATATATATATATTATATATATATATCCATATATGCACACATACACATACATATATATGTAAACGAAAATACATAATAATAAAACCAAAATAAATAAAAATTTTAACTAAAATAATATACATATATAAATCAATTACATATTGATATAACGCTTACATACCTATAATAGTCATTTAAAATTATCATGGTAAAAACTAAATACTAAGTACTAAATACTATCATTTAAAATATAACAGTCAGCATATTCCCTAAACCGTCTCTACCCACCTCTAACAACCAATCGGTTAGTGATTTTTTAAAAGTGGATGTCTTCTCACTACTTTTAATTGCTTCGGGAAGATTGTTGTACATTCTAGGGCCAATGCACGTGAAATGGCTCTGGCCAAATGCGAAATTAAAATGATCATATATACGTAGTGATAGAAAATGAACTAAAAATAAAATAACGATTCAATAGGTCATTTGTTGCAAAAATAATTAAAAAAAGAAATCCTTAAAAATGATCATAATAAACAAAATTTCAGAAATTAATTAACAATTAATTCAAATTATCAAGTCTATATATAAAAGGAAAAAAAAAACATGACTGCCGTTACAAAAAGTGAACTACTGTATATATAATTATTTTTATTACTGTTTTTTTTAAAATATTTGTGGTTCATGTGTTTATCCATATCCAGGGAGCACTGACAGTATTACCAACTATAGACCAATCTCATTGCTAAGTATCACCTCAAAAATTATAGAAAAAATTGCTAAATCACGGCTTGTATCATATATTGAGTCTTCAAAAATGCTCTCAAACAATCAGTACGGCTTTAGGCAGGGTCGAGGAACCAACGATGCGATTAATTCTGTAAACGAATATATAGCAAAAAGCATCTATAATGGTAAGAAACCCATTGCTACGTTCCTTGACTTGTCTAAGGCATTTGATATATATATCATGATAGTTTACAAAGTAAACTATTGAGTTACGGCATAACTGGCAAGGAAAATCAGTGGTTCAAAAATTACCTAGAGGACAGATTGCAGATTACGGTAATCGATTAAATCGAAAGTGATAATGCAAAGGTCCGATATGGCGTTTCCCAAGGCAGTGTACTCGGCCGGGTCTTCTTCCTATTATACGTCAACGAGATATGTGACCTGGCACTCGGGGACAACACACGGATCGTCTCTTTTGCAGATGACACTGTTCTGCTGAAGGTAGCCAAATCATTGAAAGAAGCTTTTAAAAATCGCAGATGAATCTGGACATTGTGAAAGGTTGGCTAGATAGATACGTGCTGACGCTGAATGCTTTAAAGACTAAAATGGTCACATTTGGATTGCGATCAGACGTAACAACAAGCGAATTCCAACTAAATGTTCACTCTAGCAACTGCCCTAAACCACCCAAATGCGCCTGCCCGATCGTTCATAAAGAAGGCGAGATTAGGTATCTTGGTGTGATTATTGATTTCAAGTTAACCTGGAAGAACCATCTAAATGAACTTACATCGCGCACTCGAAAGTTAATATACGTCTTTCGTGAGCTACGTAATATTCTGGTAAAGCCGACGTTAACAATTGTGTACATGGCACTTTGCTAAAGCTTATGGATGCACGGTGTCATTGCTTGGGGGGCCTTTACGAAAGAAGTACTTTAACCCACTGGTTAAATCCCAGAAATTACTACTGAGGGTTACTTACAGGAAACATCCCCGCCATGACTCTGACCTGCTGTTCAGTGAAGCAAGTGTTTTGGATATTCGTCAGTTATTCGTGAAACAATGCCTAATATATTTTTACAAGACTTTAGTAGAGGAACGTTCCCGAAGCGAGCAGCAAAGACCAACTAGAATGACTGAATGGACGAACTATGTAATTCCTGATGTACATGTTGTATTTCATAGCCCCAATTTTTTTTAATACTTTAGAAGAGTCAGTCAGAAATGTTCAAAATGTACATTTATAGAATATGTGTGTATGTAGATTTATGTGTATGTGTGTATATGCATATATGTATGTATGTATGTTTGAATGTGTATTGTAATGGTCATAAAACCATTACGGGTTTAACAAACAATATAATAAACAATTATTGCCAAAATTAGTTAACAAAAATAAAATAACAATAATATAGGATACAAGCGAATTTTATCGCACAATAGGCATCACTAGCGATTAGATGGAACACGGGTGTAGAGAATCGCTAGTGAGAGTAGTTTTTTTTTGGCCCGAAGCACTCGCCGGACAAGGTCGTCGTTTCAGCGCGGCGGTCGGTTTTTGCCTCGCGGCGATTACCGGCCGCCGGAGCTCATTTCACGACTTCGAAGTGGCCTACCTACATCTACGAATAAAATATAAAAGTCAAAGTCATCTTTAGAAATTATAACTAGAATCAAGTGCGGCGCAGGCAAAGCATTCCAGCGTGATCTCCACATCCTATTTGGGGCAAGTAGATTATATTCTCATTTTCGGTTTTTTTTAAAGTAAAATTCGATTTCTTTTATTCTAACTTGCAATACCACAATCGTGCAATACTTTTAGTCCTTCAGACCCGTCTTGCACGACATATACGTGCTAAACCGTTTTTCTGAATATAGGAATCCGTAGTTTCTAATATAGGATCAACGATAGACACCGCCAATAAATCTAAAATCATTTCGGCGATCTCTACTTAAAAATGTAGGCTGTAAAAATATATAAATATAATTAAAATCCACGTTAGACAATCTTGGGATTAAAACGTGGCGAAATCAGAGTGGCATTGAGTTCTTCCCGAGGCAATTAAAAATCAGATAAATTAATAAAATAGCTTATGAAGTAAAATACCAAATTATAGATAAATATAAATGCAAGTCATCGTCAGGGAATACGTAATATTTCTAAATTTAAATATCAGGGAAAATGATAGAGCAAAAGACTACCGTCGTTTACGATAGTTGAAAGTGCAGCGTACCCGACACTAAAAATTGCCAAATCATTGTAGGGCAAAAATAGGAAAAACCAGTTACGAATAATGCTCATCGAAACACGGGTAAAATGTAATAATTGTAACGTACGCTCGTAAAAATCTCGCAAGGCCTTCGACGATCGACGGATTAAAATTAAGTTTCATAAATAATATAAATATTCAATATCACGCATATAGTTTCGGGAAATGTCTTCGCAACAGGTTATAGAAAAATAAATAGTAAATTTGGGTCGGAAAAGTATCTTTTATTTTACTCATAATCATCTCAATATCAGAGTAATTTCATTTTTAATATCGTCATATATCATATATTTCATTTTCATTCTTTCATATAAATAAAATAGAACAAAAAGAAACCATAAAAGGAAAGGATTGGTTGAGATACATTTATAAAATATTAAAATCAGTTTCCAGTATTATTTGGGAAAATTCATTAAATTCAGAATTCTTTATTAAGGAAAATAAAGCACACTTATTTATGTTACAAATTAATTTTGCGCATATTCCAGCAAGATTTAATTTAAATTAACCGAATCCGCCGTCGCGTCCGCGCCATCTAGCGGCGAAACGCGGGCATTAGTAGCACAATGCAGGTTGAGCAAAATGATGTCCATCTTTGCTAAGTAACTCGCCGCGCCACCGCTAGAGGGCGTTCGAACGAGAATAATAATATATTATTTAGTAAGGGAAATGGTTCAAATAATTTAGCAATTCAATATCCATAAAAGGCCGTTCATCCCATAGGGATGGTCATCTTACCGTAGACTGGGTCACTAAGGGATTCTAAATACCCCCGTGCCTGAGATGGACTGAGCGAACCGACGCAAATCCCGACGCAGCCTACATACCCCTGCCCCAGAGAAATTCTAAACGGTGGAAGGACTCTGGCACTTGTTCATAGATCCGAAATAAATCTTCGTCTTCTTCCGGGCTGGCGCCCACTATATAAACAAATCTTTCCATATCGTCCGGAAGTATATTGGTAAAATAATAATATTGTAATCTATAAAATAAACTGATATATTAAAAATTATTCGGGTCTCATGACAAATTGGCGCCCAAAGTGGGTCTATTTTTCTTTTCAAACTTTCAAACAAATTGGCGAGCCAACGGGGGCTAATTTTTTTTTTCAAACATTCCAAACAGTATTCTTTTTCAAAACAATTTTATCTTCTGTTTGACTAAATGACCAAGTTGGACGCATGACAAAATTGGCTTCCAACTTGGGGCTTATAGATCTTTTCATAATAATTTATTTTATTGTCCCATCAAATTTTTTTACAAACAATTTTTTTCAAAATAACTCTTACCTTTTGTTTTGAAGTGACCACGCCAGTCGTCATGACAAAATTGACGCCTGCTCGTGGGGCTCTTTTTTGTTTTCAAACTTTAGAAACAATTTTTTTTACAAACAATTTTTTTTTCAAAATTTTAAAGCGATCACGCTGGTCGCCTACAAATTTCCCGCCCTCCCACCCTTTCTTTCTTATATATCGCAACTTTTCAAAATATTAATATATTACTGTTGCGAAACTATTATTAAATATTTATTATTATTTTTATACAGGCAACGAACTTGGTACTAATTAATTTTTTTTAAAATATAAAATAAACACAACACACACGTACACGTTTACACACCGGCACGCCCTTAAAACACTTTAAAATTTTAATAAAATTTTCATAAAATATTTATAAATACAATTTTCATATAACATCTCTAATATATGATTCAGTTTTAGCTTCTATAAACGAAAGATAAACATTGCGTCAACTATACTAATAGCAAAAATTTCTCTGTTCTTATATAAAATTGCAAGCACTTATACATTGACACGGAATACCTAGCGTCGCAAGTGAACCATAAGGAACTCTAACAAATGTGAAAATTAGAAATACGTACGAACACTACTGTGTGCGTCGAACAATACATGGGCTTTAGGCACTTAGGAAAATTACGATTACAGGAAGTTTAATATATCTGATAGTGACAAAATAAGTAAATGAATGAGAAACAAAACACTGCAAACAAAACGTAAAGAAAGGAATAAACTTTAGGAAAAACGAAACAAACAAATCTTGAAAAATAATAATATTAAATTATGGTAACAAGGAACTACACTTAGAGGTGCACACGAATACAGGGTGTCAAAAAATAATACACGCAGTAAAATTTAAAAACTTACTTAACCTCATGCAAATTTAAATAACGTATAATAACTTAGAATCAACACTTAGAAATATACCCTGATATACAGGGTGGTTCAAAAAAAAAATTTCTTTTTAATAAATTTTAATTTTGTTTTTTTTTCTCTTTAACTTGTATTTCTTTCATGTGAATCATCGTCTAGCTTTAACACTTAAATATGTACTAATAATTTTCAGCATTCACCTGACACACTTGAAATTTTTAAATTGTATCTAACACACGACTTCACACTGTTCAACTATAACAAGATTTGAATTTAATTTCTTTTTTTTCTTCTCAAAACACTTACACACATAAATTTGGTAAGTGGTTGACACATTGAGCATATCGGGAAGCAATCGCAAAATGGCACCCAGGAAAACAAATGTTTAGTTTCATTCCAAAAGAAAAATCCAAAATAGCAATAGACAGTCCACAGGAATTCGCAAAAGGACTCGAGACGCTCGCGGACGCATATGACGTCGTGCGGGAAAGACTCATGGAAGCTTTCAAAAATAACGCCTCAAAATATAACCTGAGGAGAAAGCACGTCGAATTCTCAGTCGGTGATTTCGTATGGGCGAAAAATCACATGCAATCGCGAAAAGCAGAGTTTTTCTCAAACAAACTAGCGCCCAGATATTCAAAATGCAAAATCATCGCGAAAAAGTCCCCCATAGCCTATGTATTGGTTGACGAACACGGCAAAAATCGTGGGACGTACCACATAAAAGACCTGTGTAAAAATTAGGGTCACAAAAAATACGCAGAACACTTCACATTGCAAATAACATTCGCATAACATCCACATGTAATCCGGAATATGCAAAATCACAAAAAGCAACGACTATATTGGGTACACCGTGAGATAGTTGCAAGTGAAAAGTAAAAGAAAAAATATAAAAACAGAGCAAAAATACAAAATATTAAGTAAATAAATGTAACAGATAAAGTATATAAGTATTCGATACAAGTATTCAAGGCTAAAAAAAAATAATAATCACACATAAAGAAAAAGTAACAGACACATAAGGGCGTAGCATGATAAAAATAAAAACACATACAACACTAAATTTTCAATAAGTAAAATAAATAAATATATAATTTCACATACAATAGATAACATCATTAAAAAAAAAATTTTTTTTTAATAAAAAAAAAATTTTTTTTCTTAACATCTTATCCGGCTAAGAACCCGGATTGTCTGGAAAAAAATAGGGAGAAAGAATAGTACCAAGTTTCGCGTCAAAAATGTATTTATATAAAATATCATATATATGTATATATTTAACATATAATATAGTAAAAAGGAGCCATACGGATAAGTCTAAGGATTGAGATACTTCTATACCTATCATTTTATACTATATATTTGCTTATAAGCAAAATCAGAAGGGTTCGGTGATCTAACCCTGCTCATGGAGTAAAAACACCTGGGTGCTTGATACCCGTCTATTGTAAACATCACCTGACAGGTAGAATTAAAATTTACTTTGATCAGCTCTGAAGGATACAAATTATTTTATAGTATTATATTTTAAATAGAGTATACCGGACGTTAAGCCGTTCGCGTTCAAATTAAAATTGTTCACGGACAAGTCCTAAATTCATTTATGAATAAACTCTACTATTATTATTTATTTCTACTACTATGTAATTACATGGCAAAAACTGCTGACATTTCTAATTAGCGACTAGAATGATCACGATAAAAAAAAAACCATTGTATATTACAACATATAGCTACAGAAAGATCTCATCCGATCCTGAATTTATCAGGACATGGAATATATTTCCATACCATGAATTGTTTTTATTGTCTTTTTTCTTCAAAAAAGACTTATAGATTTTCCGTTATGTCCCGCTGAAACGCTGCTCAAAATTAGTTTGTCCATAAACGCTTATAGTTAGTAGCGAATTAATCTTAGCTGAACACGTAATTTCTGGTGAAATGTACAATACTATAGAGAGGAATCATTTGTACTGTCAAGAATTGGTAAAAATAATAAATACAAGGCAGACAGTTTTAGGTATGAAAGGTTAAACATAAATAGGGCTTTGAACGGAGAGGTAAGAAAGTAGAATGAATGAGCCCATGAAAGAGAAAAACTTAAGCTAAATATTGAAAATTTTATCATTCACACTCAAGACAACAATAATAACATCTCAGTAAAATATATGTTCAACACAAACATTAAATTCGGAAGGCTTAAAAACCTGATAAGTTAAATAAATTCTTGCCGAACAAGGTATATAAGATTTACTATTAACTTACTACTACTAGAGTAAATTACGTAGTTAATATGCGCTTTAGATCGCAGAACAGTCACCATATATAGTATCATAAAAATTTTTTAAAAAATCTAAAGATTTCCCATATTTTTCTATTAAATTAAAGACTATAGTGTCCACGCTTCCGCATGAATTAAAATTATGTGGATCGACGTCTACTATTGTTTCAACAGAGACTGGTCACCAATATATAGTTCATTTCTATACAAAAAAAACTTATAAATATTTTAAAAGGGAAATCTCACATATATATATATATATATCTTATATTTCACTCGGGGAGACCAATACCACTGAGACGGTGAATAATCTATTATATGAAAAATTATCAGTGTCATTGGAACCCTCACCATGACATACCATTAACAAAAAAATACTTGGTGTAAATTATATAAATGATTTTTTTAATAAATTAAATATAAAATTGCGAGATACTGTCCACGTCTCACAACACATAAATTCCATATAATTATACACTCTTCAATTTTTCCATACTCTTAAAAAGATATCACGCTAGAAATCTGCCCATAATTTATTAAGCCAGCCACACATATAAATAAAGATCGACGTTGAGACATAATTTACTTTGTAACATTTGATTTTGTAGTAATTAAGATAAGCTCTCACAAGAAGTGGAGCGTTATCAAAATGTTTATTTTTCTTTTTACTTAAATATTGAAATACGAAAAACCTCAACACTTGTTTGAAGAAGAAAATCTGAAAAATCGGAAGGTGTATCCATACGAACACCTAATAAAATATAGTCTTAAATTTAGTTACTGGAAGCTTATTTGAAAAGCAATGTGGGAGAATTTTTGTTTAAAAAAAAAAGTAAAATAAAAATGTTTTTTTATTAAATAGTAAGAATAGATGTAGTAGTTTAAAAATTTCTGTAATTTGTAAAGAAAACGCAGAAGCACGTCTCTTTTGGTTCCGTCAAAAATTTTTGAAATAAAAATAAAGTTGTATACGAGAATATGCCCTTCCTGTCAAACCCTTCCTAATGAATTGCCAGCCAACCGCAATCCTAGTAAAAAATAAGAGACCATATGATGCAGCAAAGAAAATTATACATTCCAGAAAGAGACAGAGCGACGAGAAAGAGGACGCCGATAATAAAAGGACAAAATGGAAACGCTATATGGCAGCTGGAAGAGCCACGACGCGGACGACAGAGATCAGCAGCAATGGCTCACGACTCCTCGAAAGCGCAGCACACCCATAAAAATAGCAAAGGAAGATACCGAGGATCGACCGAAGTAAATAAGATCCAATCACGCTTATCCGACTCCAGACCACGCAGAAACCTAAGGTAAAAAGTCGAACTATTTCCTTTTTCACCGCAACAGGAAGGCCAGGAGGCACGTAAATAGACGAAACTACCTATGACGTCAGCACCGGCAACATGCGACCTGCAGTATTACCAGGGACGGTATCGTGGACCGACCAGTAAAGCAAAAACGGACAAGCGCGTGAACGAGACAATTCCCCCAAGATTGTGAGAGAAAATGCGGACTGCATTGTTTAGATAGAGACTAATATACCAATCGACAGTGCATTGATCTTCAATTCAGTGTAGCAACTTTTGAAAAAGTGCATTTGTGCAGTGAGGGGCAAAAATGGGAAAAACGGGATAAAGAAGTTAGAAATTGGACAAAATTTTAAACATTTTTTTGAAACAGTACATCTACACTTCGATAGACTTTATAAAAGCATCTGATGATGTGTCTAGATTTACATGTATAAATTGACATTTTCGTGTTCAAGCTCCGAAGCAAAAAGCTTTGGGAGCGAACCTCTACTAATATGACTTTCTTCTCTACATCTCTTACCAAGGTGACGAGTTCCGGACGTAACGAGGCAAAGACGACAATTGAGCATCATATGGGCAAATACGAACACAAATGAAGGAAAAATTCATAAAAGGAAATACGGCAAAACGGCAGACAATGACAAGACCCTGGACGGAGCGGAATAGACGACACAGGCCACTGTATTCACTGTATCAAAATTGTAAAATGTAAGGTTATAAAGGACGTGTTTCGCAGAGCATTTTTTTCTAACTTGGATAAATAGCTTTCTTTTAATAACTTAGTAGAAAATCGGAAAACCTCAAAAATTTCCAACTTCGGAAAATTTATTATAAAATATAATTTCTTTAAATAATACGAGACTAGAAGCAGGGGTTATCTCTTAATAATAATGTACTTTAAACTGTCAAGACAAAATATAATAAAACTTTTAGAAATTTTTATGTCGTAGCAAGCGTAGCACGGCAACTAAAGAACCGTAGCGATGGCTACGCTTTAGGTGGTAGATTCTTATAGTAGTTCGTTTAGTCTTTGGTGTTTAAGGTCTTCGTGGGCGAAGACTGAACATCTTTTCCGGCATGTAATGGTCATAAAACCATTACGGGTTTAACAAACAATATAATAAACAATTATTGCCAAAATTAGTTAACAAAAATAAAATAACAATAATATAGGATACAAGCGAATTTTATCGCACAATAGGCATCACTAGCGATTAGATGGAACACGGGTGTAGAGAATCGCTAGTGAGAGTAGTTTTTTTTTGGCCCGAAGCACTCGCCGGACAAGGTCGTCGTTTCAGCGCGGCGGTCGGTTTTTGCCTCGCGGCGATTACCGGCCGCCGGAGCTCATTTCACGACTTCGAAGTGGCCTACCTACATCTACGAATAAAATATAAAAGTCAAAGTCATCTTTAGAAATTATAACTAGAATCAAGTGCGGCGCAGGCAAAGCATTCCAGCGTGATCTCCACATCCTATTTGGGGCAAGTAGATTATATTCTCATTTTCGGTTTTTTTTAAAGTAAAATTCGATTTCTTTTATTCTAACTTGCAATACCACAATCGTGCAATACTTTTAGTCCTTCAGACCCGTCTTGCACGACATATACGTGCTAAACCGTTTTTCTGAATATAGGAATCCGTAGTTTCTAATATAGGATCAACGATAGACACCGCCAATAAATCTAAAATCATTTCGGCGATCTCTACTTAAAAATGTAGGCTGTAAAAATATATAAATATAATTAAAATCCACGTTAGACAATCTTGGGATTAAAACGTGGCGAAATCAGAGTGGCATTGAGTTCTTCCCGAGGCAATTAAAAATCAGATAAATTAATAAAATAGCTTATGAAGTAAAATACCAAATTATAGATAAATATAAATGCAAGTCATCGTCAGGGAATACGTAATATTTCTAAATTTAAATATCAGGGAAAATGATAGAGCAAAAGACTACCGTCGTTTACGATAGTTGAAAGTGCAGCGTACCCGACACTAAAAATTGCCAAATCATTGTAGGGCAAAAATAGGAAAAACCAGTTACGAATAATGCTCATCGAAACACGGGTAAAATGTAATAATTGTAACGTACGCTCGTAAAAATCTCGCAAGGCCTTCGACGATCGACGGATTAAAATTAAGTTTCATAAATAATATAAATATTCAATATCACGCATATAGTTTCGGGAAATGTCTTCGCAACAGGTTATAGAAAAATAAATAGTAAATTTGGGTCGGAAAAGTATCTTTTATTTTACTCATAATCATCTCAATATCAGAGTAATTTCATTTTTAATATCGTCATATATCATATATTTCATTTTCATTCTTTCATATAAATAAAATAGAACAAAAAGAAACCATAAAAGGAAAGGATTGGTTGAGATACATTTATAAAATATTAAAATCAGTTTCCAGTATTATTTGGGAAAATTCATTAAATTCAGAATTCTTTATTAAGGAAAATAAAGCACACTTATTTATGTTACAAATTAATTTTGCGCATATTCCAGCAAGATTTAATTTAAATTAACCGAATCCGCCGTCGCGTCCGCGCCATCTAGCGGCGAAACGCGGGCATTAGTAGCACAATGCAGGTTGAGCAAAATGATGTCCATCTTTGCTAAGTAACTCGCCGCGCCACCGCTAGAGGGCGTTCGAACGAGAATAATAATATATTATTTAGTAAGGGAAATGGTTCAAATAATTTAGCAATTCAATATCCATAAAAGGCCGTTCATCCCATAGGGATGGTCATCTTACCGTAGACTGGGTCACTAAGGGATTCTAAATACCCCCGTGCCTGAGATGGACTGAGCGAACCGACGCAAATCCCGACGCAGCCTACATACCCCTGCCCCAGAGAAATTCTAAACGGTGGAAGGACTCTGGCACTTGTTCATAGATCCGAAATAAATCTTCGTCTTCTTCCGGGCTGGCGCCCACTATATAAACAAATCTTTCCATATCGTCCGGAAGTATATTGGTAAAATAATAATATTGTAATCTATAAAATAAACTGATATATTAAAAATTATTCGGGTCTCATGACAGTATATGTGTATGTAACTAACCCTTTATCATGTATATTTGTATTAATATGTGTACTATTTTATGCCAATATCTTTATCTATTTAAAGTAGTCTATTAGTCAACTTTATTTATTTATTTATTTATTTATTTGGGTACATAGGATTAGATATACAGTTCATTCATAGGTCATGTAATCTTATAATAATTATATAAATTATTTAATAATTATTATAGGGAGGTTTAACACATCTTACATGACCTTTACTGCCAATAGCACATCTAACTAGGCGATAATTTGGCCCGTCTCTAGATGTGCATATTTTTATGCAATTTTAAGAAATGAAGTGTTTTTTTTTAAATAAATTATTTGGACCCACCACCTGTATATACACATAAATATACCAAATTTTATAAAAAAATATAGCTATGTAATAAATATATACATTTATAGTTGTAATTTAATAAAATTTAATTAAGAAAAATATATAAGTGATACTAAATAAATTGTCGTGCGTTGCAAAGAAGTTGATCAGATTTTACATATCCCTTGTTAAGTAGCCATCTATTAAGGTTTGCTTTAAATATTTTTATGTTAGGATAATTTTTCATGTCTTCACTAAGGGAATTATATAATTTTGGGGCTATGTAGAATATATGTCTCTGGGCAAATGTTGTCCTGACTGACGGAATTATATAATTGATACTCGCGGACATTCTTGTGTTCAGATTGTTTTGAGTTCGGGCGTGGTCATCTCTAGATTTGTAGAATGCAAGAAGCGCTTGCTTAATGAATAACTGTTTAGCTGATAGCACATGGGATTGGGAAAATAACAAGGCAGATGGATGACGCCGGTTTTTCCTGTGAATTACTCTCAATAATAATTTCTGCGCTTTTGTCAATCTATCCAGATTATCATTAGTAGTAGCGCCCCATGCCGCGACTCCGTAGGACAAAATACTCTGACACAAGGCCATGTATACCATTCTTATGGTTGTTTTGGACAGAATGTTGCGCAGCCGAAGAAATACATAAACCAAAATAAATATAATAAGAAATAAATACCCAACGAAACTCGGGATGACATAACAATTTATATAAGAGCAGCATTTAGCCATTTTCGATGGTAACAGTGAATATCTCTCGCAGTCCCATAGGTATGTCTTTGCAGTAAAAGATAAATTGAAAATAATGTGAGCAGAGCTGGAAGCAAGACGCAACGGTTGGGTTCCTCGCTGCTCGCCAGTCCCATCACGTAGCTGCGACTTTTACCTCTCGTCTGGTGATCATCTCCCCCCCCCCCCCCCCTTCTCTCCCTATTCCCCGTACATTTTTATCCCAGGTAGACATTTTATCCGCTACATTATTTAGTCATAAACCCATTTTGGGTGTATAAAACCAGGGATCAAGTGCTGTAGGGCGGATGTAATATAAATTATTCGTAAAGGGTCTAAATTTGAGATCTTACCGCCAAGTAAACCCTGAAATTTACGGAATTTGATATAAATGAATTAATCAGTCGATTTAATTTAAAACTTATTTCTAACATTTTATTTTATAGACTATTCCCTAATTTTGTAACATGCTTTAGAAATATTATTTGTTTTTTGCGAGATTTTTTAAAGAATTTTCTTCTATTCTGTATATGGTAATTTTTTTGATAGCTTGTCGTGAATTTGGTATTTCTATTTTAAATATTTTGAAATTTTGATTATATTTCTCTTCTTAATATGTAGACAATACAATAGTGAAATTAATACAGTTTATTGATATTTCGATTTATTTTACTTTTTGTTTTCTTTTGCTTTTTGCGATATTATTTAATAGATTTTTCTTTCTATTCTGTATATGGTAATTTGTTTGATAGCTTGTCGTTTGATAGCTTGTCGTAACTCTATTCTAGGTATTTTTTATTTCTCATTTAAATTCTCTTTTTAATATTTAGATAATACAATATTCGATTTTAAAGTTTATTGCTAATTTCATTTAAAATGTGACATTTGATAATTAATTTACGTAGTTTTATTATTCCGATTTCTTAATAATTTCTTATACCTAAAGCTTTTATAAATATTCAATTTATTTTTTCTATGTATTCTGTATATTTTTAATTATAAGCAATATTATATTGCTGATTTCTTTTTTGTGCGATATTATAATTTGTTCATAGGTTGCCAGATATATCATTAATATCAGAATTACAAATAATGTATTAATTGTAAGTATACTCTTGCGAGATTTATTTAATTAAAATATGCTTTGAATACACTCTAATTTTATTTTCCGCATTTGTAAAAGATCCTTCCTTGTATAAAAAAATATATCGCTTAAAACACTTTCCTTTTCTCTCCCTTTATCTCCTGCACTTTGCCGTTGCCGATAAACTCGGCTATTCTTATAGGAGTAAGGCTTTATCGGATACAAAAGCCATTTTAAGTTCACCCTTCCGGAGACCCTCGTCATAATCTTGATTGAATAACTCTTGACGAGAATAAATTGACTGACGAAAATGTACACATAATCGAGCAGATACGAATATTTCAACCGGGAAGCCATTTCAATACATCAAACGTCGGCGCATCGTAGAAATATCAATGTTACCGGATAATATATATTTTTTATTAGGATATATAATAAAAGTAAAAGATTTGAACTAAAAAGATGAGTATAAATAATAATGTCTTTACAACATTTTTTTGCGAAACAGATTCGGCTAGATTTTTGTGGATTTAATCACTTAGGATTTAGATCAGTTCTGGATTTAAAATATAGTGATTTAAAATATAGTGTTTTTTTCCATGTATTCAGATCTCTTATTCACTCCTAAAAACTAAAAGAGATTTATTTAAATGAATAACTTACTAACCAGCTAATATAAAATATACAAATAAATTAATAAATCTTTTATTAAAAAAAACAAATAAATTAAATATATTAAAAATGTTTCTTCGTAATCACGTACCGATCATTATTAATGGCAATCAAGTAAATGTATATAATATCAAGTACCAAATATAGCAAATATCATAGCCTACGTCAGGATGAAAGTTACCATTTTTACCATGCATTTATTAGCTTGACCTGTATGTATCTATTATTTAACGGAATTTTGCAAGTCAAAATTCAACCACTTCTGATAGTCATATCAACATGAAACTTGGCAATTGTGAGTAGTTCTGATGACAATAAAATAATATAGTACCATCGAGCTGATCCGATCGTGGAGGCGGAAGGTAGTCACAGGAACTGCATAATGAAACAAAGTATCCGAGCGAAGGGCTTGTTGGAATAGGCTTGAGATGTACTCCGGTCAAGAATGATTTCCAGGGTCTGATGATGGAGCCGGAAGGTTGTCACTGGAATTCTATAACGGAACAACGTATCTTAGCCGTGTTTAGGCTTGTTGAAATCGGCTTGAGATGTACTCCGGTCATGAATGATTTCCAGGGTCTGATGATGGATCCGGAAGGCGGCACTGGAATTTTATAACGGAACCACGTATCTTAGTCGTGTTTGGGATTTAAAGAATCGTCTTGAGATGTACTCTGGTCATATATGGTTTCCAGGGTCTGATGGCGGAGCCGAAAGTCCAGAGATCTAGTATCGGACACCTGATACTGGATCTCAGTAACGAAACAATGAATGCTTAACGTGTTTGGGCTTTTTGGAATCGTCTTGAGATGTACTTTAATCGTGGATGATAAGATTATGATAAGACTAAAAGTATTTTTTAGTCTTATTACGTTTTTTGATGATTAAAAAAATAATTGTAAAAACTAACAAAATACGTTTTAATGAGTACTGCATTAAAAAGCCAACAAAAATAATACATCACTCTGTTATCACTGTTTACCCCGTAAGGGACTTAGTGTAAGCCATGTTTGTAATTAACTATATTATTTGAGTATAAAGTATGGACCGCTTTTTCTAGCATTCGTTTACGTAAATAATATTTCATGACAATGGTTATTGGAAATGTTTTTCTGAGAAGCAATATGATGATTTGATTTAAAAAAAATGCGGCCCACACTGTCAAACTCAAATAAAATTGTTAATTACAAACATGGCTTACACTAAGTCTATTACGTATAAACGTAATAACAATGGTTTATTATTTTTTATTTTTGGATTTTTAATGCAGTACTTATAAAATCGTGTTTTTTTTTAGTTATTGAAACTATTGTTTAAATCTCCCTCTACTTTTCGTCGTGAACTACCTGTTAACGTCAGTGTCTCTCGTTTGATTAAACTATGCTTTTTAGCCTCCGCAGAAAATAGCAGAACGAATCAATCATACAGTAGTGCCAGAAATGTCTAATGCTTTTGTCGAAAAATATGGCACTCACTCGGTCGTTGATTGTTTACATTTAATTCAAAAATCATAAAAATTATAAAGTAAATAATGAATTTAAAAAATGACAAAGTTTAATATAATAGTGGCTTCTTTATTTGCATGCAAAGCTTTCGACAAAAGCACGATGATGAGAAGAACTAATTAGGGGCCTGAAATCGCTTATGAAGGTAATTCGTCGGACAGCAAGATACGCGACTGACAGCGACAGCACCTCGTTGCTGAGCGACGCACGGAATGAACGAATGATTCAGTCGCCGAGTCTAGAAAACCCATCCGGCGGCCTCCACGCAATTTATTTCCCATAGGAATTGCCCCTCGGGCGTTCCTGAACGGTTTGCGCACCGTGCGGCGTCAGCCAATCGATTGTGCTTTCCGACTGATAGCCGGGAGAGTCTGGAAACGGCTTTGTTTCCTATAGAGCGATGGTAATTGTTAACCTTACGGCAACTGCTCTTGAAACGACCAATCGGCCACCCAATACCGGATGAATAGCCAGACAAAGTATTCCGTGGTCAGCGATAAATTCGGTAAACTTGTAACCAGACTGGAGGATAGAGAAATTAGACCAAATCTGGTAGTGAGGGCGTGAGGTTGCGAGGACGGTAATCTGGGTTCACTTCCCAGTGCTTCAAAGTTAAGCGTTGTACTCTCTCGGGTATATTGGCGTAGTTGGACGGCGGATTGTCTTGTCTCTGTGTTGAAAGAATTACCTAATTTCGGTATAACTTCCTGGGGTGGCGAGTGTTATTATGTTTATGTTATTTGTTTAACTTAATTCTTAAGTAGTCTGTCAGTAAAATATTACGATTTCCTTTCCCATGTGTGTGAGGTTATCGTTGCACGACATCCCGGGCGGATAAAACGACCCATGTCGTTAAACTGTCCGGGTGGTGGACGGGGTTTCTCCCTTCGCCCGTCACCTCGTATATATTAAACTGGGGTGGCGAGTTCGCCCGTCGTAGCAGACAACTCTAAAGTTGGTAGACGGGGTTTCCCAGGGTTTCCACAGAATTTTCCTGTACCAAACTGATATTTCCGCACCTCCCGTGGCAACAGTTTTCTGAGTGGATGACGCACAGATGCACTGTCTAAAGTATTTATATGTACATAATCTGGCAACGAGACCCGTAGTCCGTAGAAGCGAAAAAATGCACAAGCAACAAAAACATTCCTCAATAGCACATCCTACTCTATACTTTTGTATACCGATAAGTATCAGCATAGAATATTCCAGCGGAGGAAACGAGGACGATTAAAATTTATAAGGCGGAGATATTTCAATGAATCGGGGCATTTCCTTTCGCAAATAATTCATCCGGGAGATCGCCCTCTCTGTTGGCTGTCAAAGGCAGACATCGCGGAAACAAAACATTAGCCACAGCGACAGACCGGCTCGGCTTAGCTCAGCTGAGCTCGGCCAAATAAGCACTCCTCAATGCAACAATGGACTCGCCCTCACAATGGGAAAACAATAACGACTTCTCCGAGCTGCTAGTCGCCTCTCGGATGAAGATGGATGGATCCGATACAGTTCCCGTCACATCAATGATGAGCCTTAATAAACCATCGTATATAATTTTCATAAAGTAATTTGTACCAAGGGCCAGCTTGATGATGATATTGATAATTGAGTTTGCGGTTGATTATCAGTCATCTCATAACCGCACTTAGCTCGTTAACTTAGCATTTGTACGTGACCCCATGTATACTTTCTTCCTTATAGGTTATGCAGCCATATCACAGCAGATGCTATTTGTAAATTTCCGTAATATATCTACTGGATAATTTCCTATGATTCTATCACTTCTTGTGAATAATGCTAGGCTCAGGGAGCTAATGAGCCCAGTGCAGTTGGGCCATTATGACCCATGTATTAGGGTCGGCCCAACTCACAGGTCAGCACCCATCCGGTAGCCTTAACGTATAAGTGCAAGACCGTGTAGAACTCTTTGTATATGTGCCTGTTTCTCTGGAAATCGACCTATGGGCGCTTCTGGGCGGTTTGCGTCAGCCAATCGACTATGCATTCCGACTGATAACCGGGGGAGCCTGGAAAGCGACTTTGTTTCCTATACAACGAGGGCGGCTGTTTACTTAATGACATTAGCTCTGGAAATGACCTATTGGCCACCTGATCCTGAATGAAAGACAGACAAAGGACGCCATGGTTTGCGATGATTCGAACTGAATCACCGCAACTCGAACATGTTAGCAGTCGGGAGGTCGAAGAAATCTGGCCATAACCGGTAGCGAGGGCGCATGGTCTGCCCACTGGGTTAACTACCCGGTGCCGAGCGGTAAGGGTTGGTGTCTTGCCGGCTAGTTGGCGGAGCTATATAGTGTATTGGCATTGTCTAAGTCTTCTATGCTCATTATAGACAGTTGAAAGAACGATCACATATTGTTATACCAGCCTGGGGTGACGGATTCGCCCGTTGTAGTCGGCACCGTCCAACTGGGCTTGCACATATCGCTCGCTCGGCTACCTCCTCCGTCATTCTCAAGCCCATACATGATATATCATCCGCGATGTCCAGTATTAATCAATCGAGAGACTGGAGTAATCTGGTCACAATTGGAAGTAAGGGCGTGAGTGTAAGCCCGCCGGGTAACACTCCTGGCTATCTCGCGGTCAAGGCGTTGGCCTCTTACGGGTTTGTGGCGGAGCTAGACGGTGGACTGTTTCGTCCAAGTCTTCTGCGCTCACTCCAGGGAGATAGAACGACTAATCTTTAAAACTTCCTGAGGTGACGGGCTCGCCCGCTGTAGTCGACAACCCTAGTTGTCCAGTATTACATATACTGGTGTCTGTTGAACCTAAAATGCCCACTTTGGAGATGTCAATTACTTCTGGCGAACCCCCCAGGAAGGTAAAACGATATATAACCATTATTTTAACCGTGAGGTAAACGCAGACAGAGACAGGGACAACACAGACCACCATCTAACTACGCCAGCCCGCGCGCGAGAGTCCAATACCTTACCGCAAGGCACTGGTAAGTAAACCCAGCGGGCTGACCTCGCGCCTTCACCGCCAGATTTGGCCTGAATTCTCCGTCCTCTTGTCTGATCGCGGATTCATAATCAGACCGGAGGACGCGTAATATTGACATGCAAAAGGCGTCACAGATCCGCGACAAATTCCATCTCAATTACCGCTAACCTCAGATAGATGCCGCGCAAGCGACCTCGAATCCATTACTAGACAGGAGGACGGAGAAATTCGTTCAAATCTGGTAGCAAGGGCGCGAGGTTGGGCAACTTTATGCACTTCCCAGTGCCACGCGGTAAGGTGTTGGAATCTTACGGGCGGCTGGCATAGCTTGACTGTGGGTTGAGTTATCCATTTATTAATTACATTCGCTCCACGGGAGACAGAATGACACGATGTCGTTACAACTACCTGGAGTGGCATGTTCGCCAGTAGTAATCGACCACACTTAATTATTATTTATTATTATTAGTTTCAAATATTATTCAAGAGTATTACAGACGAATCCAATTCGCCCTTAAATAATAAAGCTAGAGTGTAAGTCTAATAATAAATGAATTACATAACTAAATTAATGCTAACATTAAACAAGAAAAAAAAATACCATTAAACATATAAAACTAAATAAAAGACAGATTATGATAAAGATGACATAGTAGGGAGTTGCCTTTTTAGCTGCCAAAGGGATATACGAAAGATGTCTATTTCTGTGGGTAAGGAAGAAGAGCTATAACCCTTCCCACTGGTCTGTCTACAAAAATATTACGTACGATGGTACGGCACATTAAACAATAGATGTGATCTCCTCACTGTGTAATTTACCGGTAAGTACAATTCAAACTTACATGTAAATAGTTCCTTGAATTAATTTATATGCAAATATAATTAGGGAAATATATCGACGCGTTTCAAGACTGTTGTATTCTACCATTCTTAGCACAAAATCGAACGGAAATAAGTATGGATAAATATTGTATTTTCTGTAATAAATATATCTTAATAATTTTCTTTGAATACGCTCTACCATCTGAATGTATTTGTTTTCAATTGTACATCAGATGACCTAATGTTACTATTAGGTTAATGTTAGTGTAAATGTCAATGGTAGATTTTTTTACCCATCGTATATAAGATGTAAGTCGGTTACAATGTAACAATAAGATGTAAGTCGGTATAAAAATGTAAGCTTCAACAATATTACCATTCCAATATCTATAGAAAAAATTTAGGAATTTAAACATATAATTACTTCACAATCTGCGGTTACAGTTTCCGCTTTCACAAATTGGTTTTTCGGCGTAAACGAGACATGGCGCGATTGCGCGTATAATTTAGTGTAATTTAAGTTGGCCGTGTGTATTCATTCGTATGGCAATTTGGTTCGGCCGGCATTATTACGGCCACCACATGACATTTGCACATTAGCGCGGCAATGTAAATTTCGCACAGATCCCAGCAGATTACATTGTCTGCGGCGTCGAGCCCCCCCCCCCCCCCCTCACATCCCCCTAACCCCCCGCGCGTACGGCCTGCGCTGTACCACTCATGATGCTGCCGGTATATCGTATACGCTCTGGCTAGTGAATGACAACGATAAAAATTGTATGTTTTAAAATTGTGCGGTGAGCTTGCAGTCCCCCTCGATTAATTAGTGACGCGGTAGATAAGAACAACGTCGTACAGGGTATCCTTTAGTCATGTCGAGTCTCACTCAGGGGTGTGAGCGAGCATGCAAGCTCTGAATTAGACATCAAGGTTCGGATTTGGACATGATAAAGATAAAAAGATAAAAAGTATTTATTTCCAATACAACCATACAATTGTGTAGGAATGACAGTAATTACCAGTTACTCAATTTAGCCAAGAGATAATCTTTAAACAATTTAGCCTTTAAACTAATTATTTACAAAAACAAAGACTATATGATAACAGTTTACAACAAAACAATTAACGGTAAATAATATGGCAACAAAAAAATGGCAACAAAAAAATATATCGATGAACAAAAAAATAAAAGTAAAGCAATTTGGAATATTGTAAACCTTAACACAAACAGAAACAACAAACCAAAAGTCAATTTCGAAATATACACGGAGGACAAAATTACAATAAATAATCCTGAACATGTAGCAAATGAATTTAATAAATATTTTGTAAATTATCCAACGAAAATAAACAAGGCTCAATGTAACAATAATGAATTTCGTTTCTACTTATCAAATGCAAGACAAAATCCAAATTCAATATTTATGAAACCCGTCACTAGTAGGGAAATAGAAAATATAGTAAAAAAATTGAACAAGAGTCATTCTGCAGGGACGGATGAAATTCCAATGTTTGTTGTAAATAGGGCAATAGATTACATTAAAAACCCCTTAACGCAGGCTATAAATGCCTCTATAGAAAGTGGTGTTTTTCCCGAAGAGTTAAAATTATCAAAAGTGATTCCACTCTATAAAGCAGGCGCAAGAACTGAAACTGGAAATTTTAGACCAATTGCAATTTTGTCTTCTTTCTCAAAAATCATAGAGACTATAATTAAAAATAGATTAATTGCGTTTTTTGATGCAAACAATATTCTTAGTGAAAGACAATTTGGATATAGACGAAACAAGTCCACTACTAAAGCTATCGAGGATTTCATATCTTATATAAATGACAAACTAATGGACAAGTACTACACCTTAGGTATTTTTTGCGATTTGAGTAAGGCATTTGATTGCGTTAGGCATGATATTTTACTAAACAAACTAAATCATTATGGAGTCAGGGGAGACTGCTTAAAATGGTTTGATTCATATTTAACAAATAGAACGCAAATCGTGGAAATTACACAATGTCAAAATCAAAACATTACAAAACACTGTTCGATCCCTTTAACTAATAAACTTGGAGTCCCGCAGGGTTCCATTTTGGGCCCTATTCTATTTTTAGTATATGTAAATGATTTACCAATGTATTTCAACGATATAAATGTAACGATGTTTGCTGACGACACTAGTTTAATTGTTGCCGGTAAAGATATGGAAGAATTATTGATTAACGTTAAAATTAATCTATTCAAACTAAATAGTTGGTTTGAGAGCAACAACCTCACACTAAATGCGTCTAAAAGTAACTTCATACATTTTACAAATCATCGAAATCGGAATAAAGGTTCGCCAATAATACTTTCAATAAATAACACTGCCATTCCTCAAACTCATTGTACTAGATTTTTAGGTGTTCATGTCGACGAACTTTTAAAATGGAACTTTCACTGTGAAAACCTCGAAAGTAGGTTAAGTCGGGCATGTTATGCTTTAAGTATTGTAAGAAGGTCTTTGGATGAATTGCAAACAAGAAATGTTTATTTCAGCTATATTGAAGCTATCCTAAGTTATGCCATTACGATCTGGGGAAATTGTTATGCTTGTCATAGGGAACCCATATTTATACTCCAAAAGAGAGCAGTGCGAATAATTGCAAAGGTGAAAAGGGAAGAGTCATGTCGACCCATTTTTAAAAGGCTAAGAATCCTCACCTTAACCTCACTCTATCTCTTTAAGTTACTAACTGAGTTTTTTAAGAATAAAGAAACACATTATAAAAAGTTTTCAGATACACATACTAAAAATACGAGAAATAAATTAAACATTTTCATACCATGTATTAAACTAAACACAGCAAGGCAAGACAAAAAATACTCAGGGCCATATTACTTTAACAGGCTACCAGAAAGTTTAAAAACTATTCAAGTGGAAAGCTTATTCAAAAAGTTACTTAAAGAATTCTTATTAGACAAAGCTTTTTACTCGATCGATGAGTTTGTTAATTTTAAATAATTTTTCAAATTTTTTGGTCATTTTTTTGACAATTTTAAGTAGCATTTTTTAATTATTCTGACTTTTTCTGATTTTAATTTCTTGATTATTTTTATCAATTATTTTAATTTGTGGTTTTAGTAAATAAATCTTAAAAATGATTTGGATGCCCTAAAAGCAATAATGAAGTAACTGTATGTACGTGGTGATAAATTTAAATATTGTAAAAACGAACTAATATACTGTAATTTAAATGTACCTAAATATTAAGTTTCTACAATCTGTTAAGATTTTTTTGGAAATAAAATAAATTGAAAATATGTATTAGATTAAATTGTTAGATACGATGTTATGTATTTTCAAAATATTTTAAGAAGTCGTTATGAGCATACATGTTGATTTTAAGTAGATAGACTCGGATGGATCTCTTGAAAATATCGATGTTTCTGAGGAATCCTCAGAAACATCGATATCATGGAGATTCTGAAGGAATCCTTAACAACCGCGTCGCCGAAACTCCTGGTAGTATCAATCAGCTTTGAAGTTGTCAACTACTACGAGCGAATGCACCACCCTAGGAAGTTATAACGATATTGGATCATTCTGTTAAGCATAGGATGAACGCAGAGAATTAGGGCCAAGACAGCCCACTGTCAAGAGAGACCAACACCTTAACGCGAGGCACTGGTAATTGAATCCTAGCGGGCAGCTTCACTCCCTCACTACCAGTTTTGTCTGGATTTCTCCATGCTTCCGTCTGGTTGCAGGTTCGAATTCGCTAGCGCGGCCTCTACCTGATGTTAATTAGAATTCATGGCAGGCGGTAGCGCCCTTTGTCCGTCTTTCATTCGTGATCGGATAACCAACGAGTCTTTCAAGAGTATGCTAGCATCCGGTCAACAACGACCCCCGCTTTATAAATATAGGGGGAGCTAATGGGCCTTGTTGCAGTTTGGCCACTAAGACCCAGTTGTATAGGGTCGGTCAAACGCACGGGCCAACGCCCATTCGGCGGCCTCCACGCAGAAGTGCGAGTAGAACTCTGGCCTGCGGGCCAGTTTCCCCTAGGAGTCAACCTTCGGGCGCTTCTGGACGGTTTGCGTACGGTGTCAGCCAATCGATTGTGCATTCCGACCGACAGCTGTGGGAGTCTGGAAATAGTACCGTCTGCTATAGAGCGGGGGTAGTTGTTAACCTCGCGGCAACTGCTCTTGAAACAACCAATCGGCTACCCGATACGGTGGTCCGCCATAGATTCGCTAAGCGACTCGAACCTGTAACCAGTCGGGAGACTGGAGTAATCTGGTTGCAACTGAAAGTAAGGGCGCGAGTTTTGGCCTGCTGTGTGATTAACCTCGTTATCTCGCGATAAGGCGTTGACTAATTACGGGCGAGTGGCGTAACTAGACAGAATGTTTTCGTCACAACATTTCTACGGGTTTCCCCGTTGTAGTTGAAAGCTCTAGCCCTTGCTGAGTTGGCCACGAAGACCCATTTTATTCAGGGTTGGTCACACTCACGGGTCAACACCATTCCGGCGGCCTCCACGCATGAAGTGCGAGCCCGGATAGGACTCTGGCCTTAGGGCTAGTTTCCCCTAGGAGTCAATCTTCTGGCGCTCCTGGACGGTCTGCGCACCGTGCGGCGTAAGCCAATCGATTGTGCATTCTGACTAACAGTCGGGTGAGTCTGGAAGCAGTACTGTTTCCTATAGAGCGGGGGTGGTTGCGGATCTTACAGCGACTACTCTTAAAACGACTATCGACTATCCAATCCTGGCTGAACAGCCGGGCAAAGGATGCCGTGGTCCGCGATAGATTCGGTTTACATCGTTTCACCGCTTCGTAAGGGAGATGATCGCGCAAGCGACGTCGAACTCGTAACCAATCGAGAGACCGGAGTAATCTCGGCGCAATTAGAAGTAAGGACGTAAGTGTGAACCCGCTGGGTAACTTGGTTATCTCGCGGATAAGGCGTTGGCCTCTTACGAGCATGTGGTGGAGCTTGACGGTGGACTGTTTTGTCCTAACTCTAGCCCTGGAACGGTTTTATCCCAGTTGGGCGGCGTTAAACAGGTATAGCTACAAAGAGTAAGTTAATGTTCCGCCATTGGTTGTCGTCTATATAATGTAGCAATGATAATTGGATTTTAATTGTAACTTAATTTTTTTTTAAATTAAAAAAAGTCTTCGGCGTTCACTTCACGTGAGATAGAACGTACATTTCGTTAAAACTTCCTGAGGTGACGGGTTCGTCCGTTGTAGTTGACAACTCTAGTTGTATAAAAATAGAAAAGGGAAATATAGGAAATGTGTAAGATCATTTCCAGACTCCCCGTTTATTCACCAGAGTGCAAAGTCGATTGGGTGACGCCGCACGATGCTCAAACCGCCCAAAAGCACCGTAAGGTCATATCCCGGAGGATCCCATTCTATTTCCACGACACTGTTGCGTTAGGGCTAATAGTGTCCATTCCAGGTTCGACCATCTTCTAGGAGGCTACCAGAAGGGAGTTAAATCGTGAGTTCAGCTGACCCAAGATCTTAGTGGCTCAACTGCAGAGGAACCAATAGCTGCCAAATTAGATGCCAAGAGTCATTATATGCCAGGAACCTGAAGTATTGATCAGCTGTGCATATTCTGGCCCAGCCGCTTCGAATTCTGCGTGACTTTGTGTTCTGCGTGACTTTCTGACTCTACTCACCGGAAGCCGTCCGCTGTCTGCGCAACTAGAGTTGTCGACTACAGCGGGCGAGCCCGTCACCTCAGGTAGTTTAAACGATTAGTCGTTCTATCTCCCTGGAGTGAGCGCAGAAGACGTAGGACAAAAACAGTCCACCATCTAGCTCCGCCACAAGCCCGTAAGTGGCCAACGCCTTAACCGCGAGATGGCCAGGAGTGTCACTCACGCCCTTACTTCCAATTGCGACCAGATTACTCGAGTCTCTCGATTGGTTACGAGTTCGAGGTCGCTTGCGCGGTCCTCTCCCTAACGAAGCGGTGAAACGGTGTAAACCGAATCTATCGAGGATCACGGCATCCTTTGCCCGGCTGTTCACCCAGGATCGGGTAGCCGATGGTCGTTTCAAGAGCAGTCGCCGTAAGGTCCGCCACCACCCCCGCTCTATAGGAAATAGTACTGCTTCCAGACTCCCCCGACTGTTAGTCAGAGTGCGCAATCGATTGGCTTATATCGCACGGGGCGCAGACCGTCCAGGATCGCCAGAAGGTTGATTCCCAGGGAAAACTAACCATAGGGTTAGAGTCCTACCCAGGCTCGCCCTTCATGTGTGGAGGCCGTCGGATGGGTGTTGAGCCGTGAGTGTGACTAACCCTGATCAGAATAGGTCTTCGTGGCCAACTAAGCGAGGGTCCATTACCTCCCTGTCTGCGCAGTTCTATGTAGTCGTGGCTAAAGTCGAGGATTCGACGTGAAGCCGCCACACACGACTTGTTATGAGCTGCTGCCTGGGTGAAATCGCCACGGCAGGGACAACTGCTAATCCTGTCGCATGCAATCCGAAGTTGTGGATCGGGCTCATACGCGTCTTTGTTTAAAGCATCATCGATAGCGGAAGAGACCAGATTATCTGGGCGAAGCGACTGAATTTAAAAACTTCTTGTTAATGAGACGCTCAATTGCAATGCAGACTTTATTTGCAATGTCTCCACAATTAAAGCCATAAGTTACAATATCGTACGTACGATATATATTTAAATCGACATTCCTATTCGTTAAATACGCAACAGCATTTGCTCATGCACTAAACTTGACGTAACTAATGAATTACCCGTATTAACAAGGCGTACGTACGAAAGAGCTATTCAATGCCTCTGGCTACATTTTCTATTACAAATCGACATTGATGAGATCGCGGTTTATATATATATATATATATATATATATATATATATATATATATATATATATATATATATATATATATATATATATATATATATATATATATATATATATATATATATATATATATATATATATATATATATATATATATATATATATATATATATATATATATATATATATATATATATATATATATATATATATATATATATATATATATATATATATATATATATATATTAGTAAACGCTACTTGAATAGCAGCGAAGGAAATCCCAGCTTGGATTGGGAAACGCTTATGTTTGAATGAGATATACTTACGGATGTGCACATATATATATATATATATATATATATATATATATATATATATATATATATATATATATATATATATATATATATATATATATATATATATATATATATATATATATATATATATATATATATATATATATATATATATATATATATATATATATATATATATATATTTGTATATACATATATATATATATATATATATATATATATATATATATATATATATATATATATATATATATATATATATATATATATATATATATATATATATATATATATATATATATATATATATATATATATATATATATATATATATATATATATACCGCAATTTCACCCACAGGCGAACGGACTAGTGGAAAGATGGTATCGATCTTTAAAAGCGGCATTGATGGCAAGGATGAATACGAAAGAGTGGGCAAACGAGATTCCAACCGTCATGAGCATGGGTCTAAGAGCAGCCTTAAAGGAGGTTATCGACGCCAGTCCAGCAGAAATAATATATGGAACCAACATAAGATTGCCAGGCGAATTTTTCGAAAATGGAAAAAAAACGACAGTACCGGAAGTCCTCCAACAATTAAGGGAAACATTCGAACATCAAAGACCGAAGAGGGAGCGGGAAAACACAACAAGGATATTTGTTCACCCGGACTTGAAGGAAGCAACCCACGTCTTCATAAGAGACGACACTCTACGACGGCCATTACAAGCTCCATACAAAGGACCCTTTAGAGTGGTGAAGAAACGCGAAAAAACGTTCAACATAGAACAAAACAGGAGAATAGTCACTTTCTCTCTGGATAGACTGAAGCCTTGTTACATGTCTAGGGAAGACGAAACCTCTCAGGCAACAACGCAACAAAAAGAAAATAATACAACTGAATCGAGATATGGAAGAGTCATACGGCACACACGGCAATTAAGTACGATGACGTTTCGTCTTCAAAACGGGGAAAGTCATGTCGCGGAGCAACAAACATGCACAAAACCCACCTACTCAAAATACTATAAAAGGAAAGGACCGGAAGAAGACTCCACCCGAAGGCGGCAGGAAATGGTATCGCCGAGGTGCAATGGCGACACCGGAAATAAGGAGATGGCGATGTGCAATGCCATCACTAGGAATACCTACCCCGAACGCCCAATAATCAAACACGTCTTAAGTGCCTCCAACGAGGCGTTTATTTTATCATCACAAACAAGCCGTCAACGAGAAGCTAAAGCAAACATCGAAATAAATGGAAGAGAACAGTACAAACCGTCGCGAATCTATCCGCCGTGTTTCGCACGCAAAACGTCACGAAGAAAACAAACAACGAAAACCACATCGCAGCGACTTCTCAGCAGAGAGCTTTTCATCTTATACCACGGCAGTCCGAAGACTGGTGGCGAAGGGGAAGGTAACAACTGAGGGCGCAGCGACACAGTGTAAACTCAAAAAACACGAAAAAAACTAACGCGCAAACACGAATCACTTCTGGCGACTTTCCAGTCCAGAGCCTTTCATCCGGTGGCTACTCGAATTAGGTCGGGGGAGGGCTCGACCAGTGGCGTCCAGAAGCGATAAACGTGCGAAACTAAATGTGCGAAACACGACACAACTGAAGCTCAAGCGCCGCCCGAGGAACGTCAGCAAACGAGCGCAGATGGCGGGCGACTGCCGCACCGCGCACTGGACCGGTGTATATCTGACGACCGACCGCGAGTGAAAGCGACGGCGCGAGGCGCGAGGGAGACGACGCGACCGCGATCACGACGAATAATATATATAGGCGATAGTATGTAAGAGAATTTAATCAATCTGTACTCGGCATTTTGAGCAAAATAAACGGCAACTGCAATTCGAACATCGATCGCGAGTTTCATTCTGAACGACGGAAACCCTCGCGACACATACATACATACACACATATATATATATATATATATATATATATATATATATATATATATATATATATATATATATATATATATATATATATATATATATATATATATACGAGTGGTATTACCCGGCGTTGCCCGTGTTATATCTTTTCTCAAATACCAATGTATACCAATTTTCTTGGCGATCGGTTGAGCAGTATAGAAGTTGGTGTGCTGCAGCGCCGTCTAGTTGAAAGTCGCAACAAAGCGGATATATATAAAAACCTTAACCATGAAAACATACATATATATGCCAACTTTCATGGTGATCGGTCAAACGGTTTCGGAGTCTATTAAACTCGGACAGACGGGCATACAGATATACCAACATCCATTTTTATATTATATTATTTTGGCCTGTTTTTAAAATTTAAACTTTGAATGCCTATATCTCGCTTATTTATAGCGACCGACACAATTTTCTTCCAGATTTAGCATTAAAATGAAAAAAATTGGAGAGAGGTTCCTATACTGCAGTTATTCCACTTTTATAACTATGTGATAATACTTACATGTATATATTTTAATTAAAGAGTTTTGAACAATGAAGCACAAATAATTAAAAAGCAGGAATAATTTCACTGTATTACCTTCACAATATTTTGAATTTAGAATAACGCTTGGCCGACTATGACGTTTGTAGGTTTAACATAGCAGCGCCATCTACGGATTACTCAATAGATAACGCCATCTGTTAAAATCGTTTGGAACTAACATATAATTGCGAATGTCAAATAATAGACATTGCAATAAAATAATATCGCGACTATTAATTAAGACGTAATCTATCCTATCTTTCAAGTTGGATCAAACTGCACATTGTGTGCAAATTTGATTCAAATCGGTTAAGTAGTTTAGGAGTCCATCGCGGACAAACAACGTGACACGTAATTTATATATATTAAGATATATATATATATATATATATATATATATATATATATATATATATATATATATATATATATATATATATATATATATATATATATATATATATATATATATATATATATATATATATATATATATATATATATATATATATATATATATATATATATATATATATATATATATATATAAAAGAATGTTTAACTGTATGTCTGCTATGGACTACTAAACCGCTCGACCGATTTTGATAAAATTTGAGGGAAACTTTAGATTAGTTTGTAGATGGTTCCTGTGAAGTTTGGTGCCGATCGGACCAAAGGAAAAATTTTAGTGTCCTCAATAAAACCAAAATTCTTCATTTTTTAAAGCGGCGAATTTGAATTTCGAATGCGACCGCGAAGACAGGAGTGAGTTTGAAACAAGAAATATTTTGTATCCCACAGCACTTCAATAAATATCGAATTGAAACGAAACGCTGCAATGTCACATTTTCAATATGAACAAAATCAATAAAATGACTCAAAATGAATTGAATATTTGTGTAATGTCTTTCCTTCAAATTTATTTTAGTTGGTGGCGTAGCAACGCGCGCAGGGTACAGCTAGAAGCAAATAAAATAGCCTACTTCAGGATGTGAGTTACCGTTTCTTCGCATTTACTTCTACTTTTCGTCATGAGCCACTGATTAATGTCTTTTATCTATAAAGTTTGTGAGCAATGACCATTGTCTCTTTTCTTTAAAGAAATAATTCAATTAAAGTGAATGTAAAGCGATCGCGTCTGGTTTTTTTGACAGCGCAGCAGATCCTTCGCCGACAGCGAGGAGTGGGCGGCCGCCGCCTGCGCGTCACCCGATTCTCCGATTGAGTATAAAGTTTCCTTCTCACCCAATTAATTAAAATCCACCCGCTGAGCTGTGATAACAAACAGTCTCCCGGATGAAGTGAATGGCGATTGGGCACCCGCACTGCTGCATTTCTGATTCACTTGCGCGCATCGATAAAGAGATAGACAAGGATTGGGCCCTGCCCCGGCTCCAAGATACATAGTTGTGTCACTCCGAGACTTTCCCGGCAAATGGCCAGGGACTTATTTTAACTGAATAATTGCTTCATAAATAATGTTGATGATCAGTTGGCGAAAATTCCTGTTGATATGAGAAGCAACGCAATGAAAATTTGAAAGCGCGTCATGTCATTTTTTTTTTATTTATTTATTTTATTGGAATTATCAAATTAACCATTTACAATAAGTATAATATTAAAACAAATGGCAAAAACTTTCCTCTTTCATTCACTGGCTAGTGCTGCCCAACTGGGATATACCCATTCCAGGGCAAGCAATTTATATTTTATTTTTTTTTACATTTAAAACGGGGGTCGATGAATCAACCAAACACAATAATAATAATAATAATTAAAAAATATATATAATAATAATAAATATATATATTAATAAAAATTAATTACAATATTATGTAGGAAATAGAAATAATAAATACATTAGAATACACATATACACACATACATACATATAAATACAATATAAATTAAGTCAACTTCAACTTATTCTACTACATCGATCATGGCATGGATAGATAAACGCTCTTCTTGCAACAGCGATTTATTGAATTTTCCTTTAAAAAAAATGACAATTGGGGCTGGTTTTTATGTCACTGCTTAATTAATTATAAAGTCTTGTAACTATGAAAGAGTAGTGTCGCTGTCCGAAAGTCGTCTTCATCCTACATTCAAATTATGACTCAGGAGTTGTCTAGTGGGTTTCGTGTGCGTAATAATAAAAGATTTATTTTATTTGGCCACGAAAACTCAACGTAGTGCAGTTTTAATAAATAATAACCTAGCATTAAATTTAAAAATCAAATTGCAAACGCAGTTCGCCCTGAGTCTTCGAATTTGAATTTGAACGACCCACGCGTCGCAAGCATTGCCAATTTTGAGGGCCTTACTAATTAATTAATATATGACTATGACTATCCCTTTTTTGCGTACCCCGAATACGACTGGCAAAAGTACAGAAAAGCTACTTGTACATTAGCATTAAATTCTATAATCTACTCCCTACAAAATTTAAACAGCTGGAGGACATAAAATTTTAAAAAAACATCAAGGAGATGCTGATAGGCCACCCTTTCTATAATCTGGCCGAATTTGAAGGCCATGATTTTTCAAATATTATGCCCATTTAAAATACTAAAAAGTAGAGCCCTATTGTCTGATTATTTTATATGGTCTTATATCTGTACTTTTAGTTTAAAATGCATAACGTAGCTTTAATTTGATTATTTAACATTTTACTGACAATTTGAATATTACGATGAATAATTTTACTACGTATCTTTTCGAATTACTAACTACTTCAAATATTACTAACTACTTCTATTTTGATTATTTTTATTCATAGTTTGACAATCTAGTAGTTAATTCTTGACTACCTATGTATGTTCAGTAAAGAGTAGTAACGAGAGTTACTACCTAACCCAATTATTTTGACACTTCCAAGAGCGGTCTTTAGCCGTCAATTGGACACGACGAAAATGTAATGTAATGTAAAGATGAAGCGTTTGGGACTTCAGCATAAAAAAAAGGTCTTAATCGTCTCGTGGAGTATCAAAATGTATAATATATGCGGTTGATCTCGAAAAAAAAATCCCGTTCATAATATTTTCCATCCTGTTCGGCTGGTGGGCCGGTGAAATATATTTATTGAACAAATACAATATTGATTTCCGTCCAATTTTGTTCTAGGAAAGATAGGATAAAATACTCTCAAAACGCATCGATATATTTCTCTAATTATAATTGCGTTTAAAGTAAGTCAAGGAGCTATTTATTTACCAAAGATGCTGTATAAGTTTAAATTGTACGCACCGGTAAATTATATGGCGAAGGAATCGTTGCTATTGTTTATTGTGCCGTACCATCGTGCAAATATTCTGTAGACAGTTAGCTTGGGAGGGTTATAGCCCTCCTTAATTCCTTACCAACTGCGATAGACATCTTTTATATATCACTTTGTCAGCTTAATTGCAACTTCCCGCTATCTCATTTTTATCCTAAATAGGTATAGTCTACAGGTATGGAGATCGATTCTACCTGCGTGGAACACTTTAACAAACGCTTTATAGGCACAAACTGACCGCTGCACCGGGTTCGATCATAAGATCTTGAACTTTATACCACCAACGACCAGAGTAAATATTGCAGTATATGTACCTAACAATAATTGTAAAATGTGTATTTTAGACAGATATATTAAAATACGCACTAAATACTGATGATTTCAAAATCGAACTGTAACTGTTTCACTAATTAATAGTCTTAATCGGTTAGCTACTTACCATGTTAAATTCGGTGATTACCTATTTCGATTTTACAATTATAACAATAATTGTAAAATGTGTATCTCATACAGATATATTAAAATACACACTAATTACTAATGATTTCGAAATCGAACTGTTAGGGTTTCACTAATTAATAGTCCTAATCGTTTAGCTACTTACCAAGATAATGATCATTGCTTTTGCATTATTATTTTCAGTTCAGTCAAAGCTTTCACTTTATTCTATCACTTGAATTAATTCTATTGCTTATTCAGCTGTTATTGAAAGATTCGGAAGAAAATGTTATTATTAGTGTTTTTGCTTGAAAATTGATATGTATAAATAATTAATATTATTAAGCGATCTAGGCGATTTAGTCTAACCATATCAAGCCATTAGACATTCGACGATAGGTGTGAAAAAGGTCTCGATCGTTGTGAAAAAGGTACCAATGTGCTAACGACACTTTTGTCAAATAATATTTCGTTGACTATACTTTGATTTACTTATTTTTTTTGTTACATATTTTTTCCAGGTCAGCATTGGCGTATGTACTCACATGTAGGTCAGTTATTTTTGACTTGTACACTCTAGATTTAATATTCAAGGGCAAATTGGATTAGTCTGTAAGGCCACAATCGTATTTAATAAATTTAGAGCGTGCGTCTTTCGGCGCCGCTTCCCGCCTCGCTCTAGCCGTATGTTGTCGTAGCTCTCCACCGCTGGTAGTTTTTTCATTCAGCGCATTGCAATCGCCTATCCGTTCGCGGGCGGTCGACGGAACACCCTCTGTCTCGTTCGCTACCAGCCGCCTTCCGTTATGTGTTTTATGCACGATCAATTTTGTGCAATATGGATCCGGTTTCGGAAGTGAGCTTTTTACTTCCAGTTGTCAGCTTGGCTGGAGCGGCGGCAAAAGTGATCTTCGCGGTACCGTTAAAATGAATTAGTTTTCAATTACCAAGTTTGTTCTTTCGGTGAGATCTATTTGTAAGCTGGTTAATTTGATATAATAAAGGTTCTTCTTTAGGTGTTTCACTTA
This sequence comes from Micropterix aruncella, assembly GCA_944548615.1. NCBI lineage: Eukaryota > Metazoa > Arthropoda > Insecta > Lepidoptera > Micropterigidae > Micropterix > Micropterix aruncella. Next base: position 37,443,848 of record OX155956.1, read on the forward strand.
AGACTAATTTTCTGGCTTCTTCGTGACCGCATTGCCCAGTGCTTTGATTCCTGTGACGTGTATGGGTTAATAGTTAAAGATGTAATTGCGAGTAGCAGCTCCACTAAAGACAAAACTGTCAGCAGATAATTAAAAGTGCTCTCTGAGTGCATCGATAATTAATTTGATGATGTTTACCATGTTGTAGCAAAACTCGCATTTCTCGCGCATTACGTCTGTGCATATACTTCGTTTTTTCGTGTTTCCTTCTAGCGTTTCGACAGGTGACATTTCTCCAATTTAAGGTTCACAATTTCTATGAGCTACAATTTCTACAAGCAGTTCGCACCTTGAAGTCGGCCATTTATTATCATTTGTCACATTCAAGAGTTATCAATTATATGAAAGTCACATCTAAGCGTTTTTTTATGAATCATTTCTTGACGGGGATTAAACGCCAAGTTTGATTGCTCGCGTCGGCATTCTCCTAACTTTTACGACCACTTTAAACAATTATTGAATCGGTAGCGAAAAGTTCCTCTAAATTTAATTTTCCACTTGAGCGAAGATTGCTTTATCCATAACAGTCTCAACTTCATCAAATAATTAAGAAGCTTTTCAGTTCGACGGGCAGCTTTAATCTGGAACGAGTTCAAAAATACAACGAGATCCTCAAAATGACTAACTACAAGACGTATTTCCCCGCTGAGTAATTTCATTTTCCAATTTCTGGAGCAGTGGAATAATAATACACCGATACAAATTATACAGCGCTTCGAAATAAAAGGGCAGAGGTTATTCCGAACAGACGCCACTCAGCAAAACAACTTATGTTCGGTCACTGGCAACATTTGGTCGAGTCGAAGCTCATTTGCAATTACAAAATATATCAATTCGGAACATTCCGAGGGTTGTCGCACTTTATTTTATTTTAATTTATTTTATTATTAAACTAGTCGATTTATCAATAAAGTAAAATATAATAAAATAAAATAAATTTCTACATTTGTGTTTCAAAATTACAAAAAATCATTACTAGAATCTATATACATATACAGGCGGTCGGGGTACATGTGCGCATTTTTCTGACTGGTATTGTAGAATAATAAAAAGTTTACAAAAATTAAACTAATATATTAATATTATAATATTAGTAGGATTAATTACTATAAAACATTGATTAGCTTACAAAAATAACAGGAACCGAATGGCAAAACCTTAACCTTTTGCTTATTTGTTTCTGTCACCCAACTGGGACTAGCCCGTTCTAGGGTGGACAGGACTCCAATATTACAATCAAGTTTGCTTGATTGCTTGGTTGCCTACAAATGTACAAGTTTTGGTAAAAAGCTAATGACACTAAATTGCCCTAAAATGTGGTCTTCAGAATAAAATAAAAAATAATAATAATAAAAAAATATTAAAAATATATAATAAATAAAATGCAATTCCATTATTAAATCGGCAATAAATATAATATAAAATTCGATTAAATAATATAAATAAAGTTATATGTGAGAAAAGAAAGAAACAGTCATTAATATTTAATATTATGTTTTAAGTAATATAAGATTTAATATAAAAATACCTAGTCTAAAAGTATAATTCATTGTCAAAGTCAAATATTTTTTGGTAGTTAGTTCAATGTTAAAAAATACTTAACATATAAGTTTAAAAATATGTTAATAATTTGTGCACCTAAGTTTTATTATACTATTATTTCTAACATTTGATGTATGGTTAGTCTGTCATGATTCGATAACCATTTCTTTAATTTATTTTTGAATTCCCTAAATGTCAAATTCATTTTTATTTCCATATTGATCAGATTGTAAAATCTCGGCGCAATGAAAGAGTAATGTCTTTGACCAAATGATGTTTTCCTTCTGGGTATTATTAAGCTATTTTCTACAACTTGTCTCGTTGGTCGCCGGTTCTGAATTATTCCTAAATTTGAGTTGTTGTCCAAAAATAGCCTTAAGAGTTTTTAGAAAAAGTTGCCTACAATCAAGAACTTTAGCTTCCTTATACAGTTCATTAGTGGGATGGCGATATGGTCTACGTAGAATAATTTTTAATATAAATTTCTGCGCAACTTGCAATGGATCTAGCAGGGTTTTACCACATCCACCCCATCCAATTATGCCGTAAGTAATAAGCGATTCACATAAAGCATAATAAATAGTTTTTAGTGTTTTGGAATCCAGAATATTCCTATGCTTATTATTTTCAGTGTTTATTAGGTAATAATAAAGTCGGAACATGAAACCTTACTAACTGATATTCTTATTATTTCGATCAAAAAACTAGCATTATATATTTGCCTACACTTACCCCCAGGGTTTAGGCGAAGTGTGCGCACTACCGTTAAATTATAATCAATGGCACTACTTTAGGGTAGGTATCCATGCGTACACATACCGTCATATGTTACTTTGCATGTGTTACTTTGCATACGTTCATTCACTGCTAACGTACGGCGCGGAGTTATGGGGGCGAGCAGCCGACAGGCAGAGGGCTTTCGTTATGCAGAAGCGCGCAGTCCGCACAATAGCGCGTGTGGCGCTTGATACGCCAGCTAGGCCTCTGTTTAGAGATATCAGCATCATGACGCTGCCGTCCATTTATATAATGGAAGTAGCGCTGTTCGTTCGCAGAAATCTAGCCGATTTTGAAGTGAATGGTGTGAATGATCATTATCCAACAAGATCCCGTAGCATGCTACGTTCGGTAAGTCATGCATTATCTAAGTCGGAGTGGCTAGCCTATATCGCCGACCCAGCGGTTTACATCAAACTCAGCGAGCACATTAGGCAGGCGCAATCTCTTGACTTGCTTAAGAGACGCCTTAAGAGATACCTTACAGATAAGGCGTTTTACTCACTGGAGGAGTATTACTCGAAAGAAGTCTAAAATGCTTTGGTGGTGATCTTTTTGCATTTTGTCTTATATTTTTTCTTTTTAAATTATTCTTGTGTTTTTTATTCGTTTTGTTTTAATTGTTTTTTTTTTCTTTACGATAAAAAAAATGTTTATTTGCTAATATGTATGAATGTTTGCTAATCTGTATTTGACTTGTATAGCAGTATACTAATAAAATGAATATGAATATGAATATATTTATATTTACATTTAATATAATTATAATTTACCATAATAATAATTTAATATATTAATAATTCATGAAATTAATAATTTTATATAATAGTAAATTAAAATAAGGTTAATATTAATCATAAAGCAAAAATATTTAAAATACCAAATTTTACGAGCCCAAGAGGAATTCGCGTGGGCACACTTGCCCTGCTCACTACTCCGACAGCCCGCTATAGAAACATTGTAGTTTTATGCCAAACACCATGGTAAAGCTTAATTCATTGAAAAAAAACTTCAATAAACAATAGGATAGAAACGAATTTACCGCGTGAAATTTGTAGCACCCGACGTTTCGGTGACGTTGCAGCCGCCGTTGTCCAGGGTAGACTGAAATAGCGGTCAATCCGTTGTTTTACGGGTAGGCCGCATACCGCTGCCGCAACTGCGTGGGTTATAACGGTGGTAGGGCCGGGCTCGGAGCGCGCGAATTTCTAAAATCCGTCTTGCACACAACACTCACTGTGGGAACTTATACGGAGTTTATACGGTATACACGCAGCTTTATAGATATGGATGGTTTCAATCCGTTTCGTTTATGGACAGAGGAGCTGCTTGTTTATATTTAAAAATAACAGTATTTTTCGTTTCAGATGCACCGTTTGCGTTCCTGCGATTTTCAATTCATGCTTTATTATCGAATCTTTTCGTTACTTGGTCAATATCGCATTGAAGTTCGTCTGATTTTGGAGAATTTAAAAAAAGGAAGCTTCTAAAATATTTGTTTTGTGACTGTATTTCATTAACACTAAATTTATATAATGTTTTTTATCCGCTGTAGTAAATTTAAAGTATATAGTATATTTATAGATCTCATTTTTGTAAATAACTGTATATAACTAACTAAATAACTAAATAACAGAATCCAACGTCATCAATATCTTTCTAGTAACTTCAGGTAGAGTAGACTTTTTAAATAAAATCATTTATTCAAAAATATTTCTGTCTCTGTAGTTCACTGATCGACACCATTCGAGTAAGTAGTGCTTTAATTGAGTTTGACGACCGGTTCTATTTTCAATTTTTCGGCGGTAAGTTTAACATTTTAATCCGTCGTTACGACTTACGAAGCTGCTTCAAGTGTAGATTATTTTCGTAGTTTGATCGAAGGCCAATTTAGCGTACTTCTATATTAGTTTAGCTAACGGATATTCCGTTTTTAAATGAAAATATTATTATTTTTCGTGATCATTTTGCAGCAACATTTAAACGAACGTATGTATGTCGCACTGATATTCATACTGAAGTGATCAGTAATCTAGCACTTAGGCAGAAGTAAGTACCTACCACAAGTCATGTAGGTACGCGGACGAAGCCATTTTAGGAAAATAATGCTATACATTGTTACGCAATAATGACAGAAATAAATTAACTTATCGTTGACGAAAATGGAACGGACGCAATGAATTTCCTCTCTATAATTTAGTACATTTCCGAGGAGAATTATCTCAGGATAGTTTATAGCATCTTCTCAGTTGAACAATCGTTGATATAATCAATCTGGTAGTAAGGGCTGGAGGTTGGCCCGCTGGTTACACTTTCCAGTATCTCGCGGTAAAGCGTTGGACTTTTACTGGCTGTTGCCGTAACTTGACTGTTTCGCGTTGTCCATTAAGTTATTACGTTCACTCCATGGGAGGAAGAATGACATGATGTCGCCATAACTCCCTGAAGTGGCGGGTTCGCCCGTAGTAATTAAAACCCCTTGATGTGACCAGTCTAGTTGTCACGCGCTTCCTGCTTACCAAAACTGGTAAGCAGTGAGCGATGGAGCCCTTCTGTCTTGCCAGTGCCCTCGCTGTTTGAGGAAGAACTAAATCAGTAAATTATTATATCCCAAAGACTGCGACTTATTTCAGGGTTAAAAGACGACAACGATCATTGTAACATCCTCGGATATTATTGTTGATGTCCATACAGCATCGACAATCTCAAGTTGCCGTATCAAGTCTGTGATAAAGATGTCGACCCGTTCAAAACGGTCACTTTAACATCCCAACTTCGGATTAAAATTACTATTTCAAAAGTTGCTTCGTTTGACTGCGTGCACTAATTGTGCACTAATTTTATTCGGATGTCTTTTAAACGATAAATTATTGTTGAATTACTATCTGTTTGCTCTTATCCCTATTCTTGATCATTTCCGTGCGCCCCGCGTATTGAAGTAATGTAAGAAAAAACGGTTGTCACCCCGGCAAGCAGACAACCCTCCTCCGCGAACCAAAACCTCCACCAACCCCCTCCCCTTCCCCCTCTACCCTTCAACCCGCCATCCCAAATTCCCCTGTTCTCCCAACCCCCCCAACCCCCAAAAGTTACCCCTCCCTTCCCAACCCCAAAAAGCCATCCCCACCAAAAACCCTTCAGTAACCCCCAAACACCTCCCCCCCACGCTCATTACCAAATGATGCCTGCATGCCCAATTTCAGCTCAATCGGATAAAGAATTTCAACACTATCGTGGAGGAAGACTCACACACAGACACAGACATACAGACGGAAGTGCGTCCACAATACTTCCTTGCCAGGAATGTAAAATAGCATCAATACATGAGTTGATCCGAATGGTTCCTCAAGGGTAAGCAAATATTTTGGTATTCGCCCGATCATTTTTTAAAGGCTTAACAGCGTGTCCGGAAGATAATTTTCCGCGACATTTCTCCGCTTTTTGCGGGCGTCTATTTACTTTTGGGGTTCCGCGGACTGACAGTTATCCCTTCTCAGGGCTGTCATATCTTGCTGACCGTAATCCTCCCCGCCACACATACGCGAGCGACGCGACGTTTATTGGCTCTCACCCTGCAACTTTTGCACATTAAATAAATCATATCGTCACGTACACTACTTCACATTACATAGAGGCTCATCGCATCGCATGGTTTGCTAGGAATTGCTAAATTGCATAAAACGTAAAATAGATTCAAATTAAATCCAAGTGTATTTATTACCTAATTCGTTTTCTGATTTTGGGAACCTAAAGTTTGACGCCTAACACTGCTGCCTGTTTTGTCGAAATTTCGCCATTTAGGCTTCCTCTGACCCCACATCGCGTCGGTGACTCAAAAAGTCTTCCACCTGCTACATGGCCAATTAGCCTACCTCTCTAGCTTAATTATTATTTAACTTCACAGGGTGAGTTTTCAGTTAGAGGCATCTTTGTAGTTTATGAATCAGCACGACGAACTAATTAACGTTTAATAAAACGTTTTGGATAAAACCAACAAAAAAAACTATTTTTCTTTTTCTTTTTCTGAGATTTGTTTTTTTTAAGTATAAAAAGCGTTTAGCACGATGGGCTGTCTAGTGGTAGGTAAAATATCGCAAGTATTGTTAATTTGCGATATTTTACCTACCGCTAGATAGTGCAACGCGCTCAATGCTTCTCAAACTTTTTTTCATAGATTGGTTGACTGGAAGATATTGTAATGTAGCAATAGGTCCACCGTTGTACCTTGTTTTTATTGTGCAATAAAGAGATTTTCATTGATTCATTCATTCATCAGTTTTACAAATTTAACAAAAAAAATTAAAAAAATAAACATTTTCTATTTTCCAAAAAAAATATCAAAACTTGTTGATTTCATTAATTTTTACCTATTAATATGGTTTATCGCTTAACAATTTCTAAAATTGAGTATGCTCACCATTTTGAAGTTTATTATTTAAAAGTGTATTTTTTCTAATGTTCATTTTCTATAGTTTAATTAATTGTTTTATATTTTATTACAACGGGAAGACTTCGACATATTTTTATTTTTGGAAATTGTTATCGCAAATTTTATTCAGTGTAATGATGCTGTAATCAAAACCAGATCCATCTTTTTTCATTTACGCAGTAATTATTGTACGTATTTTACTTATTTTCATTGAACATGAGGCAACCTGAGGCAACGTAAGATGCAAAGTGTATACTAAAGGGATACTTATTCATACAAAACGCGCACGTCAATGCGAATTTCCCTCCCAAAAAAAATCATTGTGTCAAACCAAGACTTTCCCGGAAAGCAGACACCCCCTTTTCCCTTCTCCCACCACCAACTCCCCCCCCCCCCCTATGCCAACTCATCCCTCCCTCCCCCACCCCACCGACATCCCCCCCTACCCGATAGTTATTGGGTCATGTGAATTTGATAGCAAAAGTATGTAGTATATTTATGTATTTCCGTGGTATTAAAATGGTATTTTTCTAACAATGATGTAGTATTTTCTAATATACGGCGGTATTTACATTTTTTTGTTCGCTTGTATACGAGGTATTCCAACCAAAATTTCACAACGTGATTTCGGTCCAACTGCGGAGGGTATATTATGCTAGATTTGACATTGATTGATTGATTGTAGCGAATTTCAAGTCTCTAACAATAACATTTCAAGATTGGAGTATGACTAGCGCGCATAATCATAATCATAATCATAAGTTTTTTATTCAAAATAGTACGAAATCCTAACTTTTTGACGTCAATAATGCATACAAACATACATAAATGATAAAAAATTAAGATATTGTGACATTATAACAAATTATTGTGATATATAACGTGATATTAATAATCGAGGTAACCATTTTATTTCCAAGGGTCTTTGTCGTTTAGATAATCATTTATTTTATAGTAGCCCTTTGAGTACAGCTTCTTCTTAATAAATGACTTAAATTGTATCACAGATAAATTTTGCATTTTTACTGGGACTTTATTGTAGAAGCGTATACATTGCCCTTTGAATGATTTTGTGGTCTTGGAGAGTCGACTTTTATGGTCAGCAAGTTTATTTTTATTTCTAGTATTGACACCATGCCTATCAGAGTTTTTTAAAAACAGTTCTTTATTTTTATGCACATACATTAAGTTTTCATAGATGTAATGAGATGCAAGTGTCAAAATATTGATTTCTTTAAATTTTCCGCGTAACGACTGTCTAGCACCCAATTTATAAATAGCGCGGATGGCTCGTTTCTGTAATATAAATATTTTATCAGCGTCAGCAGCATGACCCCACAGCAAGATGCCATACGACATCAAGCTGTGAAAATAGCTGAAGTAAACCAGCCTCGCGGTGTCTATATCTGTTAAATTACGAATTTTTTTTACAGCATATGCCGCAGAACTTAGCCTGCCGGCCAATTTCTTAATGTGTGGGCCCCATTGTAGCTTTTTATCTAAAGTGATACCAAGGAATACAGTGGAATCGACCAGTTCTAGGCGCTCATTTTTTATTATAATATTTGGCCCTATTTGCTTTACGTTTGGAAGTGAGAATTTTATACATTTTCTTTTCTTTTCATTTAGTAGCAGATTATTTGCTGTGAACCATTCCACAACATTCGAGATAGAATCATTCACATCGTCATAATTATTTTGTTGTCTACCTACTTTGAATAGCAAAGAGGTATCATCTGCGAATAAAACTATCTCACAATTTGGTTTTACTGTGTAAGGTAAATCATTTATATAAATAAGAAAAAGGAACGGACCAAGTATTGAACCTTGAGGTACTCCCATGTATACTAACGAGCCGGATGATCTCTCTCCGACAACATCAACCTTCTGAACCCTATCATTTAAATAGTTTTTAAGAAGGGCTAATGAGCTACCTGTAATGCCGTAGTGTTCAAGTTTCCTAACCAATGTGTCGTGCTGTTCGCAGTCAAAGGCCTTGGATAGGTCACAAAATATGCCGACTACATCTCGTGACTCCTCCCAGGCATTAAAAATTTCATGAATAAGCTCAACACCTGCATCGGTTGTTGAACGACCCCGTGTGAAACCAAATTGTTTCTTGTGCATTAATTTATATGTGTGGAAATGAATGAGTAGCTGGTTTAACATAATTTTTTCAAACAGCTTACTAAGAGTCGGCAGTATCGATACAGGTCTGAAGTTAGTAGGGTCGGTTTTACTACCGCTTTTAAATAATAGTACTATTTTACTGTGTTTCATAAGATTAGGAAATACGCCAGTCTCAATACATCTGTTAAAAAGAGCTGATAAATGGGGGGCCATTGAATATATTACAGAACTAATAATTTTAACAGAGAGGCCATCCAGGTCGAGTGTCTTTTTCAAATGTAAATTTTTGAATGTTTCAATAATTTCTATGGGATAGATCGACTTAAAACTAAAGTCTACATCACATCTATGAACGTTCTGTATGAGCAAAGATTCAGCCACTATAGAAGATGAGTTGAGCGTCTTGGTAGTTAAAACTGGAATATCTGCAAAAAACGATTCAAATGCATAAGCCACTTCTCTATGACTGGTAATGAGCTTATCTTTAATTAACAATTGAAATTGAAGGTCACGAGATTTGGATTTTCCAGTTTCTTTGTTGATAATTTGCCAAGTCGTTTTTACGACATCTGTACTGTTTATAATTTTATTATTAATAAACTTTGATTTTGCAATAGCACAATCTCTTTTAAAACATTTTGAGATGTTTTTGACATATTTGGCAAATTCGTTACTTTTATTAAACGATTTTTCTGAATATAAATCAAAAAGTTTATTCCTATTTCTATATATTTCAGGCGTCGACCAATCACTGAATATAAAAGTATTTGCAATTTTTTTGGTCTTAGTCTTAAATATTCTACTGCATTCTGATTGTATTACATCAAACAAAGAGTTATAATATTGGTTTGGGTCTTCATCATAGTCAACTTCTACTAATCGCGAACATACATTATCTCTAAACTGTGTAAGCCGAGTATCATTGACGGGAGTACATTTAATTTCTTTTTGTATCATATTTTTGTTCCTAAAGTCTTTCAATATAACTAATTGGCCTAAGTGGTCAGAATCTATCTTATTCAGTGTCGATTTATGAACTGGTTCAATATTTGTGAAAATGTTGTCAATACAAGTTGAGGATTCTGAGGTAATTCTCGTGGGTTCTAAGAAAAGATTCACAAGATTATAGCATAGAAAAAAAGATTTAAGCCTACTACTAGTTGTAGTATTTTCTAATAAATTGATATTAAAATCACCACAAACCATAACATCTTTATTTTTATTATTGGTAATTTTATATAGTGCTTCATCCATGACCTGCTCAAAACGGTCAAATGATGAGTTTGGGGGTCTGTATACGCTTAAAACAATAAGCCGCTCCAGCTCCACACAAGCTATTTCAATGGTCTGCTCTACAGAGAGGCCCACAATATCAGCGCGGTCCTTGAATTTTAAAGAATTACGAACAATAATTAATGAACCGCCACGTATTGCATGCCCCCTGCAGAACGAACTTGCCACTTTGTGATTTTTGAAACCAAAAATAAGCTGATGATATTGAAGCCAATGTTCTGTTAAACATATTACATCAATTTTGTCACAGCCTAGGAAAAGCTCCAATTCCAAATCTTTACTACTCAATCCTTGAATATTTTGATGTACCAAGCTAATACAATTTTTATAAGATAAATTACTACTGTCGTTTGTTTGGTAACAAGGTTTTATACAATTTTTGATATTATCACTTAATTTACTTATTTTCTTTGTATCACTACATAATTTGTTAATATTATTGCCATGTGTCAAATGGTGGCCAGAGTATAGCTCTATTGTCTTATAATCTGAATGCTTTATCAGATATTCTTGAATTATTTAACATTTATATTGGTGTTTTTCATCAGTTAAGCTTCAATGATTGTTAAAATGTTTTATTGCGTAAATAGCCCTACGCCATTTGATTAACCCGTTTCAGCTACAATCTTTTTAACTCTTGCCATGACTGAATGATGCCTGCATGCCGAATTTCAGCTCAGTCAAATGAAGCATTCAGGCGCTGTCGTGGAGGAACCTACAACGGACTTTCGAAATTCGCGCGCGGAGCCCCCCCCCCCCCCCACCACCACCACCGTTATAATTTACACAATGGTGGCAGCGGTATGCGGCCTACCCTCTGGACAACGGATTGACAGCTCTTTCAGTCTACCCTAGACAACGGCGGCTGCAACGCCGCCGAAAAGTCGGGTACTACAAAATTCACGCGGTAAATTCGTTTTTTTATCTTATTTATAATGATAAATAGTGTTTATGTCTGGTTGCAGGTTATTAAACTCTCGTTGAATGTTTTAAAATCTAAAATAATGTGTTTTTCTTTACGGCCGTCCGACCCTAATAATATAACCTTATTCTTTGGAACAGACGAATTCGAAAATGTCCCTTTTACTAAATTCCTAGGTTTGCAGATCGACCAAAAATTGAAATGATCCGATCACTTAGGAGAGCTTAGTAAAAATCTGTGTAGGGCTATTTACGCAATAAAACATTTTAGATATTTATACGGCTTTAAGGCTGCTAAAACTGTCTACTTTGCTTATTTCCATTCTTTGATGACATATGGCCTAATGTTCTGGGCCTAATGTTCTGGCAGCAAATTCTATGAGAATTCTTACTCCTCAGAAAAGGGCTGAACGCAGTCTTTACAGAGCTCCTCCAGTCGGGAATCATGACGATGTACACGTGCTATATCCACCAAAATATTATGTTTGCTTGTAAGCATATATCGGAGGTCCCGGCGAACAGCAATTGTCATCGACACAATACCAGAAATAAATTTCATCTACCTCTTAATTATCATCGGCTTAGCAAGGTGCGCAACAATTCCTTCACCAAAGCCTGTGTTATTATAATAAGGTCCCAACGCATATCAGAAGTCTTGGAGAGAACCAATTCAAAAAATTCTTATTTAATGTCTTAGTAAGAATCCAGTATATGACTTAAGAGATTGGAATAATGCTGAATTCATATTCCAATAGCATGCCAATGTAAAATAAAGGAAAAATCCTGAAAATTAACTTTGCCAAAGAGCGTAATTTTTATTTTTATCGACGACGGATATATTGCTAGATTTGACAATTAATTTAAATTTTGTTATTTTTGGTATACGATTACCTTTTTTCATCACTATCATATTATTGCCTTTATAATTATGGCCACAGACATTTTCCTCTATTTGATCAGCAATTTTCATTATTAGATTTCTTTTTCTATTTATTAATAACTTTCAAACCGATTATAAATCACTAAAATTAATTTATTTTGTCACCACTATCACGATAGTTAATATAATATTCCTTAATTAATTACATTACCTAAAATTTTAGACGCAATAACGCATCCAAGTGTAAGTAAGCGTACCTACTGGAGCAGAACTAAATTGGATTATTATGAATTGAATATGATATTCGATATAATATATTATAATAAATCGAGCAAAAGTAACAAATTAAACCAATAGCATCGCAAGCCTAACTGAGCAAAAACGCCAGTATCTAGCGATGCGAGATTTTACTGAAGACTACGCTCGGTGATTCACGTTTGTATAATACTTACACACACACTGTATTTTTTAGTCATGCACTCACTTATTAGTTGAGTGGGATTAGCCTTAGATGTGTCCTTTTTATATGTAATTCTTTACAGTTTAGGAGTGTGTGGGGGTAGGAGGGTTGGTGAATGTAAGTATGAAGGATGTGTATTATTTTATAATATACATCATCACAGATCAATATGATATAATTTCATTCATAATATGACTGCCTTTTTAACAGAAGTAATAAGAGGTATTTAGCAAATATTTCAATGGTTTGTATTACTACGTAGTATTATTAATATGGTTAATCTCGTGATGGTATTCTAAAGGTATTATTTCGAATTAAATTAATAACATTAAATTTCTAAAGATGCCAGACATTTTTATTTGAGAACAATTTGCATTAGCGTTTCGTATGAAGAATTAACATTTTACTACCCTGTTAAGCTACCACGTTTGGAAAAATCGGCGACTTTCGTAGGCAGATATGTGACTGGCAACACTGACGCCCAACCGTAAAGGGCTGAGGCGATTTTCGTTATGTTGAATTTGGTTTGACTTGGCTTCTCTTTGACGCCGCGATGGGTCTGTCGTCAATCGTCAATATCCTAAAAGATTTATTTTATAATGTTGTGTGAAACTACTGAATCGCCACTCCACCTGTCCAATGTCCATTCGAGGACATAAATTATAGTCGTCGAGTGGAGTGGTACAAGAGAGCGGTAAATGTATGTAAGCACTTGGCCCCGTTTGAGGGAACAAGGGAGGGAGGGGAGAGGCGGTGGTCCCGATGCAACTGCGGTGTCGCGAGCACGTTCGCTACTCGCGGCTTACCGCACCGCAGGCCCTGACTGACAATCGTTCCTTCCACGCTCGGCTCGGGCTAAGCATTTGCAATATTTTGTCATTAGCATACGCGCTTTTTAACCGACTTAAAAAAAGAAGGAAGTTATCAATTCGGCTGTATCTTTTTTTAAGTTTGTTACCTTAGAACTCTGCCATTTATGAACCGTTTTGGAAAATCTATATATTAAATTGAAACGCGTTTTTTTTCCTGTAACGGCCATATTGAGAGAACGGCTACGTGTAAAAATTTTGTTGAGGTGTCTTTAAAAAGCTCTCGGTCTATACATGTGTCATGAAAAAAGAAAAATAAAAATAGTCATCAAAGGAGAAAACTTAAAAAAATAAACATGTTTTTCCTGTAACTGCTAAATTGAGAGAACGGCTAGGTATAGAAATTTGGTTGAGGTGTCTGTAAAAATCTCTAGGTCTTTAGATATGAGATAGAGGGAGGGTTGAGTATAGAAATTGGAGAAGGGGGTAGGAAGAGAGGGGTTGGGGAGAGAAGTAGGAAGGAGTGAAAAAGAGGGAGGGTTGGGGAAAGGTTGGGTAGGGGGGGGGGGCGGTGGATGTGGAGGGGTGGGAGAGGAGGGGGTTCGAGGAAGGAAGGATTTGAATCTCAACACACTCCCACAAACACGTACACACACACCCTGCATACTAGACTCTTATATAGTTCTAAAATTGAAGGTACATTGGTTTTATTAAGTAGTTTAAAAAAAACGTAATTTATGTAATTTTATTGAAATCCGTAACCGGTTTTATTTGTTGTAAATCTGCATACATTTAAAAAAATATTATTACTGTAATACTGCGTGATTTCTCAATAAAGAATTGAATTGAATTGAATTGAATTGATGAAACCCAGTTTTTTTTTCTGAAGAATAGACCATTTATTATACGACTGGCCAACAAAAAGGAGTGTAATGCGTTTCTGTATTCCACCATAACTTCTAAACGCTTTAATCTATTTAGACGCGCGTGGTATCGCTAGCATCGTTATGTCATTCTAAGTGTCATATTGTACCTAAACTGTCCAAATGTTAAATAAATAATTGTTTAATTGTGTTGGAGCCCTGTCGGTCCAACATACCCACAACAAAAAAGTAATTTCCACAGAATGGAAACCGCAAACTCGCTCAAATCTACACGAGTCAGCTGCAGTTAATTTCCAACTAAATTCGGCAATTTATGCACAGTCAAGCGATGACTCATGTCATTTCTTCTGATCGATACACATGTCGCACCCCACTCATAGCTATTACATCACCGCTCACGGTATAAAACGTAGTACATTTCAATCAATCCATCATCATTTCTTTTGCGGATAGTTACCGCGCTCTACGCATCATTCCTTTGGTGGACAGTTACTCGGCTACAATCATTTTCCTTGGCGGATAGTTACCGCGACTACGCTTCATTATCAAGCAATACCTGTATTACCCGCGATACCGATCGTCAAGCCTCACTCCTCGACTACACACTTCGGACACACTACTACGGCTTCACCTCGCGCCCACACTAATACACTACGGCGAAATAACAATCAAGGCGTTAAGAACTGGCGACTCACTTCAACCTTCTGATTAAATACTTCTACTTCGACATCCACGACTTTCATTCACGGAGAAAACTTCACGATGAGATCCACCCTTCGCTCACAATCAATTGGAGTCTAGTGAAGGGTGGCAACTCTCACAAATGTCTAAATGTCAATAAATTAGGGTGTAAAGTCCTGATTGAGTAGATTATTGATATCGTGATTATCACAGAATGCGCAATCGTCCATAAGCACTGGGTGTTTACAGAGGTAACACGAGTTAATGGGGCCGTAGCATAGCATCCGTAAATTGAATTTTGTTTAAACAAATGTCGTTTCAATGAGAAATTTTATTCCTTAAAATCGTGATTTCTGTGCGAAAGAATTGATTGTAATAATCCATTTCACCGCTTCGTAAGGGAGAGGACCGCGCAAGCGACCTCGAACTCGGAACCAATCGAGAGACCGGAGAAATCTGGTCACAATTGGAAGTGAGGGCGCGAGTATCTCGAGCCCGCCGGGTTTATTCCTGGCTAACTCGCGGTAAGGCGTTGGACTCTCACGGGTTGTGGCGTAGCTAGACGTTGGATTGTTATTGTCCAAAGTCTTCTACGCTCACTGCAGGGCGATAGAACGACTAATCGTTAAAACGTCCTGTGGTGATGGGCTCGCCCGTTGTAGTCGACACCGCAAGATGTTTGTTTTAATTATAAACACAAAAAAAAATCTTTTTTACCGGCGGTCGTGTTTTTTATTATTTTTATTATTGTTATAGTCTATACATGCTATTGTCGTAGAGCGTAAAACAAAGATCAAAATAATTCGGTAAAACGTAGAGCCTAAAAACAAATGATTAAAGTAATGCGGTAAACGGTTGACGGACAGAACGTTATTATATCACGTCATTTTTCTATATACGTGTTGCGAAACAACGCCATATCACGTGGTAAGGATCAATTCATTTATTTATTTCTCAAGAAAGCATACAGCGTTACTTTAAACATATACACATATGTGATCGTAACGATGGCGTAACAAGGCCGTAATAACGTAACAAGGCCGTTTATTTGTTTTTAACATTTTAAAATAAATCATTAGCTTTTTTAATTAAATTTAACTAATTTAGGTTATCCAAAAGTAAAGGATGGGGAGAAGTATGGATTAAAAGGGGATGATCGAAGGAGGATCGGCAAAGTAGAGAATTCGAATAGTGGGTACCGTATAATCTAAATGAATGCCAGCTGCGAAAACGCGTCGACGCTTACATTGCTTTGATTATTATCTATCAAAACTATTGAATTCTGAATCAAATTGTCAATTATGATGTGTGTAAGATCTTGTGTAATAACCTTGAGTTCATCTCAGTAATTAGATTCCAGGAGTCTCAACTAGACTATGTCCAAAACGAAAGATAAGTCAGAAAAGCTGAGGGTGACGGTCTGGTCATTACATCTTCTTGCACTACAGTTTACGCAAACGTGTACTGTCAAGAACTAAGTGAAAATAGTGATAGAGAAACTCAAAATTAAACAACCGAGCATGTTCAATCGCCCTTTCCCATTGCTTCTGCACGATGATACGCAACTATACAATTCACAGTAAAAAGTCGCAGATTTACAGGAGTTGCTACTGGAGACTCTCGCTATCTACCGTAATCGCTAGACCTTGCTCCAAACAAAATTTCACTTTTTTGATATTTTGACATTTTTTTACAAGAGAAAAAATACAACTCCCAAGAGGAGTAGAAAAAAGATTTGAAAACATTCATTGATTCCAGACTAGAAAAGTATTATGATCTATAAATGATTTTTGGTAATAATATAAAATTGATATAAAAAATATACAATTGCTTTACAAAATGTATACAAGGAAAATTAATAAATTTTCAGCTGATAAACACAACGCGCAAATGTACTCAAGTACAGGTAGGTCAAACGGTACTAAAAATAAAGATCATTATTATTAGGATTTTGTTTAGAGTATGCAGACCGTTCAGTGACACCCTCGCCTTAAAAACACTGTATTACGCATATGTCAAAAGAGTCTTAGACTTCGGATCCACTATACATATGGTCACCGATGTATGCTGCATCTGTCAACAAGGTTGAGGGCGTCCAAAAGCGTTTCTTGCGATACCTAAATTGGCGCGAGCACACGAACTTCGAGACATATGAGGAACGAGCGGATTACTTTAAGGTTGCACTGCTCTATAATAGACGGACCATAACCGACATGTCCTTACTATATGACATCCTTCATGGTTTAATAGACTGTCCAGCTTTAACTGAGCGTATTTCCTTGAGAGTGCCCCCCAGAAGTACCCGATTATCTCGTTTGTTTCACGTGCCCAGATGCAATACAAGCCACTTCAGCAACTCTACTATAATACGGTTACTCACCTCTTTTAATAACAGGTTTAATGACCTTGACATTTTTTCTCTGGACAGGAAGCATTTTCTTCACGCAGTCGAAGAAAAGCTCAGGAACGATAATTAATTTAAATATGTATAAAATACGCACTACTTATTACTTTATTATATACAATGTATTTATGTGTGTATGTATGTCTATATGTATATATATGTCAATAGTATACGTATGTATGGCCATTTATGAACGTATATTACACATAGTGTTATAACAATCCCTCCCTTCTATTTCCATTCCCCTATTGTACTTATACATTTAAATTTAGAAATGTTTTTTTTTCCTTTTTTCCTTTTTTCTTAAAAAAAAGGTTATAAAATTATTATATTTTAAATAGGTGCTTTATATTATTTGCTGATTTGAAATGTATTAAAGGCTATATTAATGTTAATTTATAAAATGTTTTCTTATATATAATGAATATGCTGTATACATTTAGCTAATAAAAAAATGAAATAAAATAAAGTTACATTTTATCAATCACGGCTAGAAAAAGCTAGAGCGAGTACTTGCATCTATTGGACGGGATCATCCTATTACTTTTGTTTATTGTACTCGCACCTGTTCCACCATAATACAGCAACAATACACCATTTGAGTGTATGAAAAACAGGATGTTTTAAATGCATTTGATCCAAAATTACTGTATTAATTTTTTCTCAAAAAACGTTTCTAAATGTTGATAATTAGATTTTAGTACATTAATAATTTTATTAAATGCGATTTTACAATTTTGCTACCGTTTACACATCTCTTTGATTGTTTTCATTTGATGATGTATATTAAAATATTTAAAAAAATTATTATTAAATATTTCAATGAGTTTAATTGAAATTAGGACGCATTTTCAACTTGAATTGGGTAAACAACCAAAATTATATACACATGTGAGGGACCACCCCTCACTAGACTCCAGGTTATTCTGTGTGAGGTGGTGGTGTCAACTTGCGAGTTAGCTCCGTAATAAAAGGCGATTTTAGTGAATCAGAAGGTATTTATTGAATTGATTGAGAGTTCGATATTGCCAGTTATAACGCTTCCCGAATAGGTAATATTGACGCGGATGAAGTGACTCGCGGAATGAATGAGTTTACGAGGATGCGAGGATAAGGCTTTTACTTGTGCTCCTAGTATCTCGTACCGGGCACTGCTCGAGTCTGTGGGAATGCAGACTGATGCTTCTCGACTGGAAAAGGTCGGAAAAGGAAACCAAGGAGCCGGACTCGTTGAGCGACCTCGTGAGAGGGGTACCGAGTATGCTGTAGTAACCTTGGGGGAGTGATCACTCGAGGAATGATACTTTGGTTGCTTTTTCGCCGGTTTATATAGGCCGATAAATGATGCAATCCAAAATATTCCGAGTAAAAGTATTGTTTCATCGCGCTGATTCATTGCTGCACGAGGTAAAATAATAGCTGAATTTGTGTCAGTGTATTTTACTGGAAATCAATGCATTTGTTGATTGCATGTGACGGTACTTAAGGGCCGTTACACACATCACAATTATCACGTCACAATTATATACCAACATTCTGAAAATGAATCTCAACACTTTAATTCCCCCCAGCTTGACAATTTAAGTATAGTGCATTAGCGGAGAGTCACGCGCGCTTGTACAGTGTAAAATGATATTCCGGCAACGGATTAGCGAGAGGCAAGTTGTAGCGGCAACGCGGCAACTGACAGCGGCATCAACTTGTCTGCGTCGGGGAAGTTGAGGCCGCCGCGGTTCGGTTGCCGCCTCGGGAGCCCGGCGAGTAGCGACGCCGCCGCCGCCTCTTGCACCCGTTGCATACACCTGATCCATTGCCGGTTAATATTATGCACGAATACATTAGAGAGAAAGATAATAATCTGCGAGTTTCGAAGGAGGAAAGCCAATATATCCCAGATCGAAGTTATAATAGAAATAATATACATGCTAGTGCGTAAGCATGCTGGAATATTACTTCGCATACGAGTATCTTGTTTTTTATATGACAATCAAATTTAGAAACTAGCTTATCAAATTTCTGTAGAAGCTTGCGTAAATTATTTTTATAGCTCGTGACATCTTCGTCTCGCATCTCTACCAACAATCGATTATTTGCTCTAAGGGTTTCTCTTCTATTTGTCCAATTACGGATCCAAATCATCTTTTTTATTTTGGATTTTCTTCCCCAGCAGTTTATTAAACAATTTCGTTGCAAGCATTAGTATTATTATGTTTATTTCTGTACGGATGGAACTGATGGAACTAGCTTCCATTTTGGACAAGAGTCTGCGTTTAACTAACCCGTGTAGATTTATGAGTATGCTTAAAACAATTATGACAATCCTAATCATTTGGAAAAAGACAATTATTTTACATAACCACTTGGACAAAGACATTACTCTTTCGCTACGTCGTGATTTTACAAACTGATCAGTATGGAAATAAAAATGAATGACATTTAGCGTATTTAAAAATAAAATAAAGAAATGTTATCAAGTCATGACCTACTGACCATACATCAAATGTTAGAAATTAAAACTTAGGTGACAAACTTAAATATATTTTTAAATATATATGTTAATAATTTTTTTAAATTAAAGTAATTACCAAAAATATTTTAATGTTGTCATTATATATTGTTTTGACAAAAAAAAACAACTTTTTTTGTCTAGTTATTATTAGTTATTATTAGTTAATTATTAAAAGTTAATATTATGAGCTTTTTCATAATTTTCTAATAACTTTATCTTTCAAATAACTTTTTTTTGTGTGTATTATATTTATCACATTCTATTTAACGAAATGTTATATTCCAATTAATGCCGATTTTATTATGGAGATGCAAATTTTTGTTTTTTTTCTTGACAACCTAATTTTAAGGCAATTTCATTTTATTAGCATTTTACTAAAGCTTTTAAATATTTTTTTGTAATATTAGTATCCTGTTCAGACTAGAATAGGCTTGTACCAGTTGGGTGTGAAAATCAAATAAGGATAAGTTTAAGGTTTTGCCAACCGGTTCCAGTTATTTTTGTAAGAAATAATGTTTTATAGTAATTAATACTTAAATTCTTAATTCTATAAGCATTTGTGTACAAATGCAGAGCATGCTATAAGCATACTCGCAAGCATGATTTATCATGAGCATATGTGTTAGTTTTTTAATGCCAAACAACTGCGAAAGTCTTCGATTTCACATCAAATAATTGTATCACCCGCTATCGATTCTGGGGCCTTGCCGCATACTAATATATTTAGAGTGTATGGGGCCATTCGGGGCTCCGGTGAATATGTTGCAATTGAGGTGAAATTGGCCGGGAAGGAAGACAGAGCCATAACCCGGTCGCCGTGCATACTGCATTGCACAGAGGCGAATTGCACCGAGCTGAGCTGGCCGCCTGACGACGGATTGCTTTCCCAGTCATTCGCTTTTATATATCCTCCCCATCTCATACACTCTCTCGCCAGAGCGCACCCGGCGAACACAACGGAGATCGAATGCAAATATTCACAAACTATGCATGTTGGATTGCTATGTGCAAACTTTCAAAAGTGTCCTTCGAAAAGTTGCTCTCTCAAGACACTCGTTTATACCGGCGGTCCATGTGCAACGGCAGGATGCGTACTCCCCAATAACCTATCTCCTACTGTTTTGGGGAATGGCACCAAATTCAAAAAGAATTTTTCTCCTCCAGAAAAGAGCGGTACGCAGTTTATACGAGTATAGAGTCTCACCAACAAGTTCTTGTACGCCGCTATTCGTAGAATCAGGAATCATGACTTTATTTTCTTCTTACATCTGCCAAAATATCATGTACGCTCGTAGACACTGTTATGTGTATATTTAAATAGATAGAAGTTGTCTTTAAAGGACTGCTTGTGCAACGATAAAAGTTTATTTATTTGTAGAGGCGCCAGCTGCACATGCGAGAAATAGAAATCAGACCACATAAACAAATGCAAAGGGCCTCCCTCCGCCTGGGAAGTTACCTTTGAGCATGGGAGTGGAGCGACGTCAAGGATACCACGGCAGCTCAGTCGTGCTTCAGGGGTGGTTAAAATCCCGTGTTGACGTCGTCCAAATGTCGAGAGCATTCAAAGTGAATGGACGGTCAAATATCCTAAATATGTTTTATTATAAGATGAATTTTGATATAACTTGTGAGAGAACTAAAGGAAGAAGAAGAAGCGATATCAATTTGATTGCGCGACGGCGGCGAGAGCGAATAAGTTTGTTTACAATAAAACTAGGCCCTAACATTGCCGGATAGAGACCTAATCACCGTCCCCGGTGATCTACATAACCAAACAATGTTAAAAATATAATGCTACGAGGTGTTGTACACTAACTCCTACTTGCTACGATGCGTAGTCGCTAACATAATAAATATTGGTAACACAAAAATAAGTATAAGTACATAGTGGTAATAAAAATTGCCCTGTTTACAAAGGGTTGATGCAGATCATGATATTTTGAGAATAATAAAAAAAATAACTCCTAAACGAGAGAAAATGAATTTTTTGAGAAACTATTTTTTTTTGAACCCAAAAAGTGCATAAGATTTTCTTTGACTGCAGTATATGACGCTTACTCATATCAGGATTGGAGTTAAGAGAAGTCAGGAAGTGAAAATAGGGGAAAGAATTCAGCCGTGAAAAATGTCGCCTGTCCGCAACAGGGTTAACATGATTGACGAAGTAATCTTCTCCTGGCGCGTAGCGCGTGGCGTATCGTCTGGCTGCTGCGTCGCTCTCTTGGTGGGGTCGCTGCTTGGAGATCGACGTATGCGCGTCGTAGGGCCTTGGCTAAGACACACTGCGTGTCTCGTGGTGGTCGATTGATGAGCCGTACCTTGGAATGCGGAAAAATAGGCGAACATTAGTAGATTGCCTAGTTTTCGGATGTTGTGCCGTGACGATTTTAATCGAGGCAACTCGAAGTACATGATAAGTGGGCTGCTGCTTGGGAAATTACGTCACTTTGCTTGGTTAAAAAGTCCGGTGGAAAAATTTTGCAGAGCTTCTATTTGTGACAAAATTAGGGTGCTACACTAGTTGTTTCAAGTCTGTGTGCACGGAAGAAAATCAAATTTAGGCACGTCGCTTGTTTGAAAGTCCGGTGCGTTGTGGCTAGCGGGTGTTATAAGGAAGGTGAGTTTCGTGACTATATGCCCTGTCCATTTCAGAGAACACTACATTCACTTCACTGGGTACACACTACGCCGATGCTAAAATGGCACTTAAAGCGTCCTTATTTGCATTTTTGATGGTAATAGTTTATGTGGAGGTTACTTGCGGGTCTGGTTTTGTGTGACTTCGCGTCCTGGTCCACCTGGTTTATCGATGATGCTCCTATTGATAGGGATCGCTCCTGCGGTTCTCGCCTATCGGATGTCGTCAATCGTGTATGCCGTCCTGGTTGTCATATAGAGATAAGGAAAGTGTAGCTTTACCTCTAGACTGGGGTTGGTATCCTGGATTCGGATGTCCGTACTGGTCGGCTTGCAGAATTATGGTCCGTGGATTTATGGGCTGGTTAATTCGGTCAGCGTTGCCTTCATTACGGTATATTAGCAGCTTGGCTCGACGTTTGAGGTCGCTTCCCGCCTTGCCGAATGTCACTGGACACGTCTGGTTGGTTATGTCCAATTCTCCAAATATTTTCTGGAACGTGAAAGGTTATTTTTTTTTTTTTTTTAAAGTAAAAGGTATTTATTTCCAATACAACCATACAATTGTGTAGGAATGACAGTAATTAATCTTAAATTAGTTACTCAATTTAGACAAGAGATGATATACAATATATAGTTTTAAACTTACCAATTTACGAAAACATAGACTATATGATAACAGTTTACAACAAAACAATTAACGGTAAATAATATGTATTAGATTAAATGGGTAGATACGATGCTATGTATTTTCAAAATATTTTAAGAAGTCGTTATGGGCATACATGTTGATTTTAAGCAGATAGACTCGGATGGATCTCTTGAAAATATCGATGTTTTTAATTTCTTTTAATCTTTCGGGCAATTTATTGAAAAGTTTGATGCCTAAGTATCGACTAGTCGCCTGGAACTTGGCAGTACGTGCTACGAACGGTTGGAGATACAGGGTTTTATTCCTGGTGTCATGCCGATGTACTTCCTCGTGGGATATGGCCGAGCTCTTATTGCAATAGAATTCGCAAAGAGCTTCTTGAGCAAAAATCGCATATACGGTCAATATCCCTAGTTTTTGGAAGTGTTCACGACATGACTGCCGTGGACCAATACCTACTATCGCACGTATGGCTCTTTTCTGGAGAGTGAATACACTGTTGATGTGTGCTGCATTACCCCATAAAAGAATACCATAGCGCAGGTGTGACTCAACTAGCGCGTAATAGGCCGATATTACTTCAGTTCTCTCCAAACAATTTCTGATGCGTAATAGAGCATAGCAGGCTGACGAAAGTTTTGACTTAACATGCTCTATATGTAGATTCCATGACATCTTTGCATCCAGATGTAGTCCGAGGAATTTAACTGATTCCGCAAGTTCAACCGGGTAGTTAACTTTTATAGATGATGTCTTGCTATTAAAATTTAAAATAACAGTTTTAGACATATTTAGAGACATCTTGTTCGCATTAAACCAATCATCAAGTTCACCAAGAGATGTATTGAGATTGGCAGTGAGCGTATTTATGTTATCAGCTTCAACTACAGCGCTAGTATCGTCTGCAAATTGGGTGACTTCACATTTAGATAGATTTGGACTCAGGTCATTTATGTAAATAATGAAAAGCAACGGTCCAAGAATTGAGCCTTGGGGTACTCCAATATTAACAGTAAGTATTTCGGAAGTTGCTACGGACTCGATTAGATCTCTGCCAATATTGGCTATTTCTACTTTTTGCATTCTGTTTTGCAGATAAGTCTTGAATAGGTTATTTGCCGTACCTCGGATGCCATAATAGTCTAATTTTGCAAGTAGAAGATCGGTTTGGACGCAATCAAAGGCTCGACTGAGGTCACAAAAAATGGCAGCCGAATACCTTTTCATATTTAGACATGTATGTATTTGATTGCAACACTTCAACATTGCCTGTTGGGTCGATTTCTTTTTCATAAAACCAAATTGTGTGTTGCTCAAAATATTATTTTTCTTCAAAAACTCACGTATCCTGACTTCTATTATTTTTTCTAGAACCTTAGAGAATACGGTCAATAAAGATATGGGTCGATAGTTTTCGATATTATGTATATCACCTTTTTTAAAGACCGGTACTATTTTTGCCATTTTATAGCATTCAGGAAAGACACCATTACTTAACGACATATTAAATAATATACTGAGGGGTTTAGATAAAATATCACTGGATTTCTTTAGTATATCAACTGGAAAATTGTCTATCCCAGTGGATTTTTTATTTTTCAATGAGTTTATAAATTTGGCTATTTCCATTATGCGGCATCATCTCGTTCAATTATCTAGTTCAGTTTTTTACTGGCATACTAGGATGGGTGGTAAGAGAAGGAGAGGCTCTAATATATGTAACCATTTGTGTGTTATCATATCTTCGCTTTACAATTCAGTTCGAAACTATTTGTGTTTTTATTCTTAAAAAAAAATAAATGTATTTTCCGACTTTCTTAGATTTCCTATGTGATTGGGGTCAATATTCTGGTACATGTGTTATGTCTATATGCCACATTTTAAGCGTGATAAAAAAAATTGGTACTTAAAAAAAAACATTAATTATTATAAAATTACAAGCATTGTGAGACGCGTAGGTACACATTGTGGTATATTATTATCCCAACAAGGCATTTTAAATCTATTCAACATATGGTATTATTTTAAAATTAGGAGTATGCACCTAAACTGTGCAGCCTAATGTGTATACTTACATATTACAATATAGTAATCAAACAAAAAACAAAAAAGAAATATTATAAACAATGGCAGTGCTCATATTGTGCAGCCTTATACATGTAATTCCATGATTGAGAAACAAACAAAAAAAAACAAATAAATTAGAAATGTTGCTACTTTTTGTAGCTACTTTCTTTGAAAAAAAATAGAAGAAAGAAAGGGAAAAAGAAAAACTAAACTCTTTTTTTATCTCGGTCTACAAGCATCCTTTCCGACGGGCTGTATATTTGTTTTATATTCAGGCTTTATTAAATGTACTGGTATAAATAATTAATCCATTGGGGAAAGAAAAGTTAATTGTTTACTAAAATGGTGAAAGGGGTGTAGTAGGTATGGGAGAGCAGGTGCTAAATGTTTCCGGTTGATTTATATAAACAAAAAAAAATATGAAGAGGTCCGGATTTGAAAATTTATAATATACTAGTAATTTTAAGTTTTGACATTATGAAAAGTATTTACTACAATGGTACTTCGGGTAACGGTGTTTCCTTTTGTTTTGTGCCCTTTAATTATTGATTGTTTTGATATACTGTTAATATTATTATTATATTATGTCATTAATATTTTGTTTATTTTTTGTATTTATGGTATGTTTTATAGTGAAACCGGCCTTAACTAACGAAAGCAAGATTGACAATAAATGTCTGCTAATAGGTTTTTTTTTTTTAATAATAATAATATATTTCGCAACAATGTGTAGTGTGTGGAAGCGTTCGAGCTTATTTTATTAAATAATTGTTAATATAATGTGAAAAGGAGAAATAAAGATTGTAGGCCGGCACTTTACTTTTTGTATAGACCATTTTGACGACTTATCTGAAATATACAGAAGCGAATTACGTAATTTTAATTTGCGTAAATTCTGGTCGTATTGGTATTCAAATTTATAATTTTAAAGAAATATTGTATATTTGTGTTTTTTTTTTAATTGAGCGTGTGTGTTTATTGTTGTTTGTGGACGGGATAGAACGGCAGTGTGGTTTTTTTTACACGTATAACCAGTTCTAGATGTTTATAGACCTCGCGGTCTTTACTCGTGATGGTATAAAGTTAAGACTTAGAGTTCCTATATGCGTTGTTCCGCAGGCAACTCCCTAACTTCTTAAGATTTTTGAGGTCCTTTGTATATGATGTTTTTATTGCATATAAATTTTGTCAGATGTAATTTTGTAGTCTTAGTGTTAAATAATAATATTCAGTATGTTAACATAAATTTTATTCTTTCGCGAGCCTTGCACTCTCCTTACTTACATCGCTTTCAAGCTCTTCCTGTCATACTTTCCTTCCATTCCAAAATTGTCTGTTTCGTACCTATTTTACTATTTGTGACTGTGTGAAAATGCCTTCATGACATTTATAAGAAAATATTTTACAAATATTTATATCCAATTACGATCAATATTTTGATATTTTGATGAGTATTTATGGACAAACTAATCGGAGCTGATTATTTATTTAAAAAAAAAAGAATAACGTTGCGTGAAATCAATGGGGGGGTTTTTTTTATCTTACAATGAAGAAATTATGGTATGGAAAATTCCATATCTTGGCAAAAAGCCAAGACCGGACAAAGAGCTTTCTGTAGCTTATTGACGAATCTACAGCGGTTTTTGAAGGGGTTCCTAGTCGCTACTTAGTACTAACTATCTACTTGCCGCGTGATTGTATGTAAAAAAATATAATAATTGATAGAAAAATATAGAAGTATTTCTACAACAGAGCTGACCATGTAGATTTTAATTCGACGATGATAGTTGATGCCGTGAATACCCGGAACATAATAGTTCCTTGCGTTTTTACCTTCACGGTAGGATGAACACTAAACCCAGTAAATATATAATTTTTAAAAAATCCAGAACTTGTCCGGCGGTGTTTCTCTCGCAAGCGAACGGTTAAGCACCGAACCGTAGACCCAGAATATGATATTCCAGCGGTGTTTTGATATAAATAAAGGCTGCCACCGAACCTTTTTAAAATCGCATAATTGCGTATAAATATAATTAAGGTAGAGAAATATCTTTGTTCTTTGATTTTATCGCAACGGCTCATGCAAAGGGAAATGTATTTATTTGTGTTTGAATTGTGAGTTCAATGCGCTCGATTTTATCTCTATATTATGATTTATCATACCTACTGCCGTGTATGTTGATCGCTCGGATCTATTTATAGCTAATCGCTTAGCGCAGGTGTTGTGTAAGTGTGTTTGGTTGTATTGGCTCGAAATATTGTTTGTTTTTAAATTTGGGAATAAAATACATTAATGATATTTATTATATTTTTAAGAATTTGGGGCTAAATTTGCCCACATGGTAGGGTACCGAATCCGGCGGCCTTCTTGCCGGATGAGAGTACCTTTCAAAAAAAAAAATATTTTATAATTTTTTTTTTTGTTTAAATTTTATGTACTTGTGTTCAATTTTTTTGTTTTGTGGGTTCTTTAGACCGTGTGTTATGTTGTGTAATGCGTTTTGTGTGTGTGAATTTAGTTTATTTGTTGTGTTTTGTTTTGGATTTGTATCTTGATAAAGTGCGTTTGGTTGTATAAAATTAATTGTTTATTTTATTTGTTTTATATCAAAGGGAATTATAATTTTGAATCTTTGTTTTTTTTTGTTGAATAGCATATTTTATGCCTTATAGTCCCTTCCCTTAACATCGAAAAGTGACAAAATAGTTCACTTTGTGATACCAGCACCAACTTTTAGTATGTTATTAAACATGTTGTTTTCTCTACAAAACCGTCGGGACCCCAGCTGTATAGTGCCTGGATCCGCAGATATGACGTCATCAAAATGGCGGCCGCCGCATTTTGAAAACCCCGAATTATATCGAAACTCTTAGCTCTATGTGCATGTGCAAGGTGTCAAATGAAAGGTAATTAAGTGTTCTACAATACCTTCTTAACATAAAATCACCTGACTAGCCCAATTAAGACAATAATTAAAAAAATGTGAAAAATAAATTTTTTAATACTCCATATTTTGATTATAGTCTGTAAATTATTCATTTTAGACAAAAACTATGTATAACAAAAATATCAAAAGGTTTATCAGCTTTCCACAAAAAAAGCAGTAAACTAATCGGTTGGAAAATGCCGCTTTTAGCAAGGCGCTCTCTCTCGCGCGTCGCGACGTCGCCGCGTCGTCTTGCATTGTTGCCGTTGTTATAACGGCCGCCCGCGCTGCATCGCACGTGTTACTTGCACGTAGTTGCCAATTTTACTTCACCTCTGATATTCTAAATAAGTTCCACTGCAAATGCCGTCAGAGAAAGTTATTCGAATCCCCTTATTTGTGGCTTAATTACATTACTAACGAACTGTTATTGTTGTCAATTGTTGGTGTTATTGTTAATAGTTTTTTAATGGTGTTATTGTTTTTAGTTTTTTCTATTAATATTAAATATACCGTGATTTATTGAATCTGCACGAGTTGGTAGGTAGGTGACCATGAATCTGTCATTTTGCATGAGCTTTAGATACAATGTAGGTACAAAATCTAATGCTATCGTGGTTTTTTGACATTATAAATAAATAAGATCCGCACCCGACGTTTCGTCGATATTGCAACCACCGCTGTCCGGGGTAGGCTAGACACTGTCAGTCTACCCTAGGCAACGGTGG
Source organism: Micropterix aruncella (assembly GCA_944548615.1). Taxonomy (NCBI): domain Eukaryota; kingdom Metazoa; phylum Arthropoda; class Insecta; order Lepidoptera; family Micropterigidae; genus Micropterix; species Micropterix aruncella. The sequence goes on from OX155956.1 coordinate 37,472,620, forward strand.
TTGCAAAATCCATTTTTATCTTATTTATTTATAATGTAAGTACGTTTTGTAATTCCAGTAAAAAAATATGTTGTTTATTATTTACCGATTTCTTTTTATTATTTGACTTTTATAATTAGATAATAGTTAAGGATTATGTCTGTTATTTTTAATAAACATTTTGTTGTCCCCTTTTTTCACTGGGATTAAAGAAACGTACTTCGACAATAATAGGCACCAATTATGTAGCTATACCTTAATTTTTATGACGATCCGGTATTTTTTTCATTATAAAGTTTGTATGTTAGGTATCTACCTGTCAGTAAATCTGTTTACAGTGGTATGACAATTTCTAATATATAGTAGCATAAAATGATGACTACCTAGGTAAGTATTTGGTGTTTTAGTAGGCACCAAAGTAGTAAGGTACTTTCTTTTACTAACCAACTCCTTTATTTTTAGGTGACAAACGAAATCAAGATGTCAGCTCAAATAATGGAAACGACTCCAGTTAATCCTACATTAAAATGGGAAAAATGCGTAATTTGTCAAAAGGACGACAACCAGCCCTTAATTATTCCAACGGATCGCGGGTATCGCAATGCATTTTGTTTTGTCGAATGGTACTTGAGGGTGCACTTACTGGATCTTTAGAGAAGTTTACTACCGAAGAATCCCAAATAGATAGACACTTGGTTGCAACGAACATTGCTCAGTTGATGAGGTTTAATTGTAAAAAGACAGTTACGCAAAGCGACAATAAACGGCACTTTTCCGATCGAGAAACGCCGCTACCATTATATGTTGGTATGAAACTATATAACGCTCATGCACGAAAAGACGTAATCGACAAGATATTTGAGTTAGGTTTAAGCGTTTCCTACCGAAGAATAACCCAGGTTACAGAAATGGTAGCAAGTAGTGCCTGTGACCAATACAAGCAGCAAGGATTTGTTTGCCCTCAAAACATGGAGAAAAATGTATTTACATGTGCAGCGATAGACAACATTGACCACAACACGTCTTCAAACACCTCTCTTGACTCTTTTCATGGTACATCCATATCTCTAATTGTACATCCTGAAGAAGAAACCAGTCAAGTGAAAATTACTCTATTGTACCTGAGTAAAAAAGATAAATGCGAAGTATCACTTCCCGATTCATATACTAATATACCTCCAACGCAAAAACAACAATCGGACGTTCCTATGCAAACAATAAACTACGTAACTCATGACCAAAATACATTAAGCCCTGTTGCGAATACCAAGGATTGGTGAGACCACGTTACAATGGCTCTTAAAAATAATGAAGAATTTCTGCCTTGGGCAGCTTACAATTCCCGCAAAGAAAATCCGAAATTAATTTTTCACTTTTTTGTTTTTATTTTCTTAACTGGGCTAGTTGGGTGGTTCTATGTTAAAGTGTTGCTATAGAACACTTAATTACCTTTCGTTTGACACCTTGCATATGTACATAGGGCTAAGAGTTTCGAAATAGTTCGGGGTTTTCAAAATGCGGCGGCCGCCATTTTGATGACGTCATATCTGCGGATCCAGGTACTATACAGCTTGGGTCCCGACGATTTTGTAGATAGAATAATATGTTTAATAACATACCGAAAGTTGGTGCTGGTATCATAAAGTTAACTATTTTTATGCTAAGAGAAGGGACCAGCGCGAGCGGCCGCGATTACGACGGCAACAACGCGAGACGACGAGCGGAGAGAGATCGACTTGCTAAAAGTGGCTTAACTAAGGGATTTTCCATCCGATTAATTTACTGTTTTTTTTAATGGAAAGCTGATAAACATTTTGATATTTTTGTCATACATAGTTATTGTCTAAAATCAGTAATTTACAGAGTATAATCAAAATATGGATTATTTCAAAATTCAATTTTCACATTTTCTAAATTATTTTCTTAACTGGGCTAGTCAGGTGGATATATGCTAAGGCTTTATTGTAGAACTTTTAATTACCTTTCATTTGATATCTTGCACATCTACATAGGGATAAGAGTTTCAAAATAATTCGGTGTTTTCAAAATGCGGCGGCCGCCATTTTGATGACGTCATATCTGCGGATCCAGGCACTATAGAGTTGGGGTCCCGATGGTTTTTTAGAGGGAACAATATGTTTAATAACATATTAAAAGTTGGTGCTGGTATCACAAAGTGAACTATTTTTATGTTAAGGGAAGGGACTATTATAGACGCAATAGTTAATACCTTTTTGTGTACCTTGTGCGATTTATACCTGGAATCCGCAGTTTTACGATGGAAACCGTGATGACGTGATCGATTTTACCTCGGCAACGCCACGCTAGACCATATGTTGTTATAGGGTATTAGTTACTAGCAATGTCCTTAATATGAAAAAGACCCCGCGGTTTTCCGTTCTCGTCGGCTAACTCGTAGGCGACTAGGGATTTTTTCGCAATGACTTTGCACTTTATGTACCTAGGGCTGAGTTTGCTACAAAAAAAATCTGCCTTTCTTGACAACGTATGGTTTTTGGCCCAGACCCAATCTCCTGTTTTAAATTAAACGTGTTTCCTACTAAGATGTTTGTGTTTTCCTTTAATGTTATTTTTAAAGAATTGTTAAGCGGCTGAAGTTGAAGTGTGTGTCTTAGTTTAACTGTAACGTTGACATGTTTATTTAAAGGTGAAAGTGTTGATCCTAGTGTGTCGATGTAGATAAGTGTGTACTTGATGTAATATTGTATTAGTGTATTATGAATTTATTAAGTTAAAGTACCATATGCAATAAGGCAAAGGGGAAAGGAAGAAAAAAAATTGATGAAGTTAAATGAAAACAAAAAAAGAAAATAAAAAATAAAATGAGAAAAAGAAAAAAAAAATTAACACCCTGTAGGCTTGTGAATGTTTGATAAGTATTTATTGTAAGTGTGAATAGTAGTATTAATTGCGGATATTTTTCTGCATGAATATCTGAAGGTTCGTTTGTTGTAACTGTATAACTAGACATGTGTCCAACGTGTCGCCGCAGAAGCAAAATCCCCACGCAATCCGTTGCCGATTCCGAAGTCAAATCCCCAAGATACCTTGGTTATTACTTACGCTTATGGCTGAAAGGCTATTGTACATGTAGTGTATTATTTTAAAAATTTAAAATGTAAAGCACTTTATAAAGCATGAAAAAATATTGTGTTAGTTTTGTAACAACCTGTAAAATAAATTGGCAGTAGGTACGTTGTGTAGAGAAACAATAAAAGAAAAAAAATAAAATAACAAAAGGAAAAATTTTTTTTTGGGCGGGTTGGGCGGGAAATTTTATGGTGTCCTATATGTCGGACGGTATATGAGAGATCAATAAATCAAATTAAATATTGTGTCCAAATGTTTCAAGTGAATATTTTGAATAAAGAAAAAATTATATAGTATAGACTATAGGCCCCACGTTGGGCGCCAAATTTGTTATGTGTATATTTAAATAGATAGAAGTTATCTTTAAAGGACTACTTGTGCAACGATAAAAGTTTATTTATTTGTAGAGGCGCCAGCTGCACATGCGAGAAATAGAAATCAGACCACATAAACAAATGCAAAGGGCCTCCCTCCGCCTGGGAAGTTACCTTTGAGCATGGGAGTGGAGCGACGTCAAGGATACCACGGCAGCTCAGTCGTGCTTCAGGGGTGGTTAAAATCCTGTGTTGACGTCGTCCAAATGTCGAGAGCATTCAAAGTGAATGGACGGTCAAATATCCTAAATATGTTTTATTATAAGATGAATTTTGATATAACTTGTGAGAGAACTAAAGGAAGAAGAAGAAGCGATATCAATTTGATTGCGCGACGGCGGCGAGAGCGAATAATTATTATTTATTCACCGCGCCCTCTATCGGTGTACTGACGAGGTACTGCGCAGGCGCGCGTTGATCGCGCCCGCTTGGAGCGCTCGGCCTCGCCGACCGACCGCGGCCTTACCGTAAATAAATGGCTGAATTGTCTGATGAAGTTAATCGGAATTATTTATTTGATAGTTATATTTAAATTCTAGAAATACTATTTTGAATTAGCTACGCTTTAAACCAGCAGATGCTGCAATAATTATTAATGTACTGCGGTTCGTTTCTCCGCTAAATGATGAAATTAAAATATTTATTTTTAAAGTTTCTTATATAATATTATTCCTTTTATTTATTCCTTGCCCTGAAACATTACTCTGTCCTGTGTTAGTCGGGTACCTACGAGACTGCAGCTCGCCCTGATCTGGCGGTATTTTTAGCTACCGTCTCGATCTCTTCAATTCGCTCAATAATGATTATTAACCAAAATGTAAGGTTTATTTTGACAGAAAAATATATTTTATTTAGCTATAAGAAATGAAAGCTAGGCCATTGCATATGGCGAAATCCGAGAAGTATAAATTAGCAATGTTCTAAGGTTAAATTCATGGAAGTTGAACGTTACGGCCTTTCAATTTTCAGGACTAAATTCGGCGAAGTGGGATTTTGGACAGGTACTATGGTTCTTCGGGTTCTGGAATACAGGTGGAATACACTGCTACCCGCGGGAGTTATTGGGAGGTTGCTTCTAGATTTTTACCACCTGCTCCCCGGATGCGATTTAAATTTAAGTTATTATTTCGGAACCGATCTTTAAATGATACTAGATAAATTAATTGTGGCGAGAAGACGGAATGCGATGCTTAGACACCGGGAATTATGATCGACCTTACGCACTACCTACCTCGATTTCGAGGTACTCAATTTAATGAATTTGGAATTTATAAGACTCTAATCTATTCGCCAACGAAGATATGGCAACGGTAATTTATAGGGGACTTGGCTTTAAAAAAGCAATCTTATTAATTTAAATTTATTATTTTCGAAATGTGATTTTACGAGAGGAAGCTAATGGTTACAGATAGAAGACTTGCCTGTTCAAAGGTTCGGAATCCGATGAGGTCCTGCCCGGGATGCTGAACTGAGTTTAGTTATAGTTTCAATCCACAAATTTGATTCTGATACTGTGCCGCTCGTGGCGACTGATCGCGAAAAAATGAAATAGTGATTTGGCGGTAGCCGGACCCCCCCCCGCCCCCCCCCCCCCCCCCCGCCACGGCGGGGCGGGCCGGTTCTTATCGACCGTCTCGTTCGGTGGTCACCAGCCAAAAAAAAAAAAGGAAGATTTCTCTTCTTCTATGTAAAAATATTCTACCTTACTAATTTAAAATTAACTAGGGACGTGCGCGACTTGTCGCCTATATACGGTAAGACGTATCTGTTCGATGTATCGCGTCTATTGCGCGATGGACAAAGTTAATTGATTTAATTATTTAAACGATTTAAATTAAAGTTTGTTTACAATAAAACTAGGCCCTAACAACACCTAGCATAAGTTCCAGTGAATAGTGATTTTCATCATCGCGATACGAGGAATAAATCCAATCTCCACATAAACCGACAGCGACTTAGCAAAGTGCGATACAGGTTTATTCACCAAAATTCGTGTTACTATAATAAGATTCCAGAGCAAATGAAAAGTCTTGGAAAGGACCAATTTAAAAAGATAATAGTAAATAATTTGTTAAGAAACCCAATTTATGGTATATGGGAGGAAATGAACATTCTGAGTTAATTTTCATGTTGATGATTAGTGACATTTTTAAAATTTTAAGCATAATGGTATAAGGTTAGCTGACATTCTAATTTTTATATAATTTATTATTAATCAATTCATTTTAAAAAATACGAAGGCATATTGCTGGATTGACAATAAAATAAATTTACTTTGATTATTCTACATAGAATTTGCATATTTTATTTTAATATATTATTCACCCTTACGATTAAATCGTATTAGTATATTTTAATTATTTGTATATAGGTAATATTGATAGTTTTGTTTTTAATCATTTAAAAAATAGCATTTATATTTTGGGCCGCATCCAAGTGTAGGAATGCCTGTCTACTGGAATAGTTGATTTTATTGTATTGTACAGTTGTTATTCCCCACGGCTTACTCAGTTAAAGGGGCAAAGGGGACATCTAACCCCCAATCTCCCACGGTCCTCTATCACACTTTCTAACATCATCCTACACTCGAGAAGAAAACACGCAGACCCATATGTTGTTGACATTGTTTCCCATATGTTGTTGACATTTTGCATCGATTGCTCTAATCTGCTTTTAATAGTAACTTTCCGTGTACCATTGCGGCTCACTCGCCAAACGGAGCTTTTCCACCTTCCGCACGTTGGCACTAATTATGAACAAAATTGTTATATTTATAGTAAGTAAAATTTGTAATACGCAGCTCGGCGATATCGACGTATTCAACACGCCATCAATTGCTCTCAAGAAAGCAATTATTAATGACGTTATTGACATGTCATTGTAATTACAATATAATAATAATAATTATTATTTATAATTATAAATATATTTATATATCATGTGTATGACTATATTAAATAACATGTATTCACATTAAATTTATTTACTTATTATGACATCACTCCTCCTTTCTCATCCCCTCCCCCCCCCCCCACTAAGCGTGTTCAATAAAAAATATTTTTTTAAATGGAAACATGTGTTTAGATTGGTTATTAAATTTTAATTATTTTGTTTGTAATGTATTTGAAACAACTGTATGTTTTCTGTATATTAATAAGTTTTCAAAAATAAACTTTAAAAGCCACAAGGGATGAAAATATTTAAAAACCTAGAAAATGCTTCAGAAAACCATCTTAACCTGTTCTACAAAGATCACAAGGTCTGTCGTTAGCTGCTTCGCTCAGAACCTCAGCTCTGGGCCTCTGCATCTCCGCAGCGGAATATGCCACTCCAGTGTAGAATGGATAAACACACTCAAAAATTGTTGATAATGTTGTGAACGATGCTTCGAGAATTGCCTATGGCTGCCTCAAACCTACTTCCGTCGAAAAGCTTTATCCGCTTATCGTCATCACTGCGCCTGTAATACGTGGTGATCTTCTGACTGATTCTGGACGACCAAAGGTGATAGACGACCCAAGTTACCCGCTGTACGGACAAGAACCACACCACGACCCCCTCGAATCGCGAAAGTCATTCTTGAGCTGAACACAACCGCTCTAAGGCAACTAGAGTTGTAGATACAGCGGGCGAGCCCGTCACCTCAGGAAGTTTTAACGATTAGTCGTTCTATCTCCCTGGAGTGAGCGCAGAAGACTTAGGACAAAAACAGTCCACCGTCTAGCTCCGCCACAAACCCGTAAGAGGCCAACGCCTTAACCGCGAGATAGCCAGGAGTGTTACCCAGCGGTCTTACACTCACGCCCTTACTTCCAATTGCGACCAGATTACTCCAGTCTCTAGATTGGTCACGAGTTCGAGGTAGCTTGCGCGGTCCTCTCCCTTACGAAGCGGTGAAACGGTGTATACCGAATCTATCGCGGACTACGGCGTCCTTTGCCCGGCTGTTCACCCAGGATCGGGTAGCCGATGATCGTTTCAAGAGCAGTCGCCGTAAGGTCCGCAACCACCCCCGCTTTATAGGAAACAGTACTGCTTCCAGACTCCTCCGACTGTTAGTCAGAGTGCGCAATCGATTGGCTTATGCCGCACGTTGATTCCCAGGGGAAACTGACCATAAGGCCAGAGTTCTACCCAGGCTCGCACTTGAAGGCTAGCACTTCATGCGTGGAGGCCGTCGGATAGGTGTTGACCCGTGAGTGTGACCAACCCTGAACAGAATGGGTCTTCGTGGCTAACTCAGCAAGGGCCCATTAGCTTCCACCGCTCTAAGGCAGTCAATCTTCGAACCGCGTCACTCAATGGAGGTCTTCACTTGGCGAGGATGTAAAGGAAGAGTTCGCACCAGGATTCCATCTTCCCTATGCCATCTGGCGTAGTCTAAATAGGCTTAAAGTAGGCGTGGCAAGATGCCGAGAGAATCTCTTTCGCTGGGGCTACTCAGAAAATCCAATATGCAACTGCAGAACCGCTGTAGCATGAAGACCACCTCCTATCATTACCGCAGTTGACAAGCCCATCACACACTAGGACCTACAAGAGGCGAACGACAAGATCATCTACAACCTCATATTTTTTGAGAGACGTCTCCTAACTTGTCTCATACAGGTTAACGAAGGAACAAACGAACTATTTGCATTTACAGGTTATATAATTTGTGCATACGCTACGCGCGTTTTGCGTTTTCAGTTTTATTGCTTTACTAGCTGACCCGTGCCCACTTCGTTGGGCGGTAAAACTTTTTACCTGTGATGAAATTGTGAGTGTGGTTCGGTTAGTACTGAGTGCTATGATTTATTTGCTGACTGCCAAAAGAAGGGATATATTTTTACTGCATATATATATTTGCATGACAATTTCACTATAATACCGTTATTTTTGAGTTTCTTCTTGTGAGTGTCTTATTTGTGAGCGTATTATCCTTTAATTATTTATGCAGTAAAAGGGAAATTATATGCAGTAATAGGGAAAAGTCTTTTGTTTTAAACACAGACGAAAAATTTACTTATTTTGGTAAGAATTCATAATTGTTGATAATATGACCAATAAACATGACCTAACATAAATTATTTGTTTAATATAAAATACTACTTTTTGTGACTTAAATATAAAATATAGACATATGCTGTCGCTGACTTTTTTGTAGGCATTATCAAGCTCTACAACTTTTCTCTTGAACTTAATCATATATCTCTCATCGTTAAGGCAGCGTTAGTTAGAAACGTTTTCGTTCGACCGCTTATTCTCCGACTTACTTTTGCAAATCCGACTACCACGAAAAAGTCTTTCCATTTTTCGGATTAATATATAGCCTATGACACCCACAAATAACGTGGCTTTCTATTGGAAAAAAAAATTTTTTAAATCGGTTCAGTAGATCCAGAGATTACTTGCTACAACCTCACAAACTTTACCTCTTTATAATATTAGTATAGATAAGTTATGCAAAACAGCAGAAAACTCACGTCAAGTGGACCCGTAACATTCGATATAAAACAACATTTTGTACTAGGAAAATGATTGGCATACTAACTGGCTATTTGACTTCAATATAAGTTAAAAAATAATGGTGCCAAAGAAGAATCCCACTCTTTGGGCCCAACCTCCAATAACAATAAATCATATGTCATGAAAGATCTTTTTATATGCCATAATTAATTATATGACAGCTCTTCTTATTTCGCTGTGTGTCAAATTATAGTGCGGCAATAGATGTCGATAGTGGTTGGTTTTACTTGGGGAGTCGCGTGAGAGATGCGTGACGAGGGCTGCAATCGACTCATGCGGTGGGTGTCACGTACGCCACCCACCATTTGTTGTGTTTCTTTCGTTTCCTGCTGTATTACTTTTTTTATTGGAGTTTATTAGAGTTTAATCTTTAAGAATCGATTTTTTTAAAGCCTTCGGTATAACAACTTGATGGGCAGTAAAATCTAGCGTTAACAAAAAGGAATACTTTTTATAAATGAATTAAAGTAAGCACCATCTAAGCTGAATATTTCTAAATTAAATAACTTTTCGTAATATATGTTAAATTAATTAATTAATCAGTCAATCAATCAATCAATCACTCAATCAATCATCAAGCAACCAATTTTATAGGAATAATTTATATATGAATTTTACATTCGCGTTCGCGAATATGCGTTCATTTACCCCCCTTGCCTATTGTATATTCAATGACAACCGCACTTACAGAATTAACTCCACTCGCGCGTCGGAGCTGACACGCACATTTTTTTTGCGATACGTAGTAATAATAGTAGGAATTAGATAATATTAATAACATTTATTACTAGACATTTCTCATGAAAGACCTAGTAATTTAAATATATAAACCTCAAATACCACTAAGACATTAGGTTTGAGATTTAATTTTATTCTAACTAAAATATGCCTAAATATATATGCCACTCTCAAGCTAATTGGTTGGTGGGCCCAGTTTTCATAAAAATGTAGCATTCTCCTTTAAATCCGAGGTACTTCGATTTTTGTGCATTTTCGGCGTACGCAAAATAGTAGCGAGGTCTCTCAATCATGAACCTGTCGGCCGTGGGCAGAATTTGACAGGTCGACCGCAAATAATCGTCGAAGCTGGGCATAGTTGACGACCCGTCAGTCGCAGGGCTGAAAATGAAACAATGCCCATATCGGCTCGCCTCGCCGCTTCGAATAAAATGGCGATATATTGCTTTATTGTCAGTTGGGCGGCCATTGTCAATCTCGCGGGCGGCGGCGAACCCGTGCAATATATATTCGGGCCGCTTTATCGTCCTACCCCGCTTTGTGCTATCGTATCGTTTAATGACATCACGCGAAATTTGATTGTGGTGTTTTGATAGCGCCTCTTCGCTTCGGCGCTGCTACAGGACCTCCCCCCCCCCCCCCTCCTCTCCCGATGAACAAAAGAATACAACCACAACTTTATAGTTATATCGACATTTGAATACATATCGCACTGCGATCGTTTTGTCAGATCGTTTTGTCAACGTTTATTATTGCTACTGTAACGATTCGTAAACCTTCTAAGGTTAGTTTTACTGTCAAATCTAATTACTTTTTCAGACTCAGGCGATATAATTAAAATAATAGTTTCGATATGGGGCGTTTTCTCTAGCATTTGTTTAGGTTCAAAATCTTTCATAGCAGTGCTTTTTGGTTTCATTTCATTTAAAAACATTATGATGATTTCATTTGAGGAAAAAGCGCACTACACTTTTACACATAAATAATATAGTTAATTACAAACTTACACTAAATGTCTTACGGGGACACAGTGATAAGAAAGTGGTAAATTATTTTTTTGCTTTTTAGTGCAGTACTTACAAAATCGTGTTTTTAGTTTTTGAAACACGGCTAAGATACGTTGTTCCGTTATATAATTCCAGTGCCACTTTCCGGCTCCATCATCTAACCTTGTAAATCATTCATGACCAGAGGACATCTCAAGCCGATTCAACAAGCCTAAACACGGCTAAGATACGTTGTTCCGTTATATAATTCCAGTGCCACTTTCCGGCTCCATCATCTAACCTTGTAAATCATTCATGACCAGAGGACATCTCAAGCCGATTCAACAAGCCTAAACACGGCTAAGATACGTTGTTCCGTTATATAATTCCAGTGCCACTTTCCGGCTCCATCATCTAACCTTGTAAATCATTCATGACCAGAGGACATCTCAAGCCGATTCAACAAGCCTAAACACGGCTAAGATACGTTATTCCGTTATATAATTCCAGTGCCACTTTCCGGCTCCATCATCTAACCTTGTAAATCATTCATGACCAGAGGATATCTCAAGCCGATTCAACAAGCCTAAACACGGCTAAGATACGTTGTTCCGTTATATAATTCCAGTGCCACTTTCCGGCTCCATCATCTAACCTTGTAAATAATTCATGACCAGAGGACATCTCAAGCCGATTCAACAAGCCTAAACACGGCTAAGATGCGTTGTTCCGTTATATAATTCCAGTGCCACTTTCCGGCTCCATCATTTAACCTTGTAAATCATTCATGACCAGAGGACATCTCAAGCCGATTCAATAAGCCTAAACACGGCTAAGATACGTTGTTCCGTTATATAATTCCAGTGCCACTTTCCGGCTCCATCATCTAACCTTGTAAATCATTCATGACCAGAGGACATCTCAAGCCGATTCAACAAGCCTAAACACGGCTAAGATACGTTGTTCCGTTATATAATTCCAGTGCCACTTTCCGGCTCCATCATCTAACCTTGTAAATCATTCATGACCAGAGGTTAGTTAGTTAGTTAGTTAGTTATACTGGGCGTTCCTCCGCAAGTCGACATCCAGTGTGCCTATTTTGCGTGTAACGGGGGTAGCTCTATTCCACCCACCCCAGTTCCTCTACGAAAGCCAGCAGGGCTTTCAGGTTTCCTGCTGCCTCGCGCAGGGTGCCTGGAGTCCCAAGGTGTTTTGTCCTGTATACTTCTACCTGTTTACAATCTAGCAGAATGTGTTTTGTGGTTTCTTCCGCCTCCATGCATGCTCTGCACATAGGGCTATTCGTTCCGCCCATGTTGAAGAGGTGTTTGTTTAGTGTGTTGTGTCCTGTTATCAGTCCCACTAGTTTGCGTAGTTGGGGCCTTTTTGTCCTTAGAAGTGTTTTGGTAAGTTTGTGGTTGTATTCCACTACTATTTCTTTGGTTTGTCTGCAGGTGTCTATCTCTTTCCAGTGTGTTTGATGTAGTTGTTTGTAGTGGTTGTCAAGTTGGTTGTTTATGTGCGAGTAGGGTAGGGGAACGATAGGTTCGGGTCCGTATGCCGGTGTGTCTGAGCCCTTACGGGCTAGTTCATCCGCAGCATCGTTTCCTCTTGAGTTACTGTGTCCCTTGATCCATTTCAGTGTCACCTTATTGCCTTTTCCGCATACCTCGAGGAGGCTTTGGTGGCATTCGTATATGAGCCCAGATGTAAATCTATCGCTTCCCAGTGCCTGTAGCACTGACCTGCTGTCCGATAGAATACATATGTTTTCGTGTTTTAGCTGCCGCTGTTTCACTGCGTTGCAAGCTTCTATTATTCCCATACATTCTGCTTGGAATACTGTGTTGTGTGCTCCAAGTGGTTTGGAGATGTGTATATTTAGGTCTTCCGAGAAGACCCCACATCCTGTACCTTTGTTGGTTTTTGATCCATCTGTGTAGATTCTTAGGTCCGTTTGATTCAGTGCTTCTTTTGAGTCTTCTGTTAATGATATGGCATATTCTTTCCAGAAGATCATAGTTTTGGGTATTCTGTCGATTGCCGCATCCAGCATTGGAAAGCTTGACAGTATATTATCATATATATTCGTGTGCGGTGTTTTATATTTGGTCCATAAGTTTAGATTCTTTAGACGAGTAGCCGTTGCGGCTGCTTCTTTTTGTATATGTAAGTGTAGTGGTAGAAGCCCTAGCATGATTTCCAGCGCCGCTGTCGGAGTTGTTCTCATGCAGCCGGTCGCTGCTATACATGCTAGCCTTTGAACTTTCTGTAATTTGTTGATTGCAGTAGTAAGTTGGGTGCGGGGCCACCATACTACAGCTCCGTAGCTTATCATTGGTATTATTATCATTTTGTACAGCCACAGTATAATGTGTGGGGCTAGTCCCCATTTCTTGCCCACCATTCTTCGGCATTGCCAGAAGGCGACTGTTGCTTTGTTTAGTTTGTTTTCTAGGTGTTTATTCCAGTTTAGTTTTTCGTCCAAAGTTATTCCTAGGTACTTTACTTCTTTAGAGAGCGTTAGTCTGGATCCAAACAAGGTTGGCATTTTGTATGTACCCAATTTCCGTTTATGTGTGAAGAGAATGGTGTCGGTCTTTTTTGGATTTACCGATAGGTCATTCTCCTTGCACCATTTCTCTACTATTTTCAAAGCTGTTTGTGTAAGGTCGCACAATGTGCTTGTTACTAGTCCGTTGATCATTATTACTAGATCATCTGCATATCCTATTGTTAGGAAATGATTGTTGTTTAGTTTTGTTATCAGGTCGTTTACTACCAGGTTCCATAGAAGTGGCGAGAGTACACCTCCTTGTGGGCATCCTCTCATCACGAGCGCCTGGTGATTTTGGTTTTCAGATAGCCTGATGATTCTCTTTCTTAGCATGTTCATTATCCATTCTGTAATCAATGGTTCGGTTTGATGTCTGTTTAGAGCTTGTTGAATGCTACTGAAATTTGTCTTGTCGAACGCTCCTTCTATGTCAATGAAGGTGCCTAGGCAGGAGTTTTTCCTTGCTAGTGCAGTTTCTATGTTGTTTACAACGGCATGCAGTGCTGAATCTGTCGATTTGCCTTGTGTGTATGCGTGTTGGTTCGGGTGAATACCTATGTTTTTAAGTGCTTTTTAAGTGTTTTTAAGTGACCAGAGGACATCTCAAGCCGATTCAATAAGCCTAAACACGGCTAAGATACGTTGTTCCGTTATATAATTCCAGTGCCACTTTCCGGCTCCATCATCTAACCTTGTAAATCATTCATGACCAGAGTACATCTCAAGCCGATTCAACAAGCCTAAACACGGCTAAGATACGTTGCTCCCTTTTAAAATTCCAGTATCAACCTTCTGGCTCACACCCTGGAAATCATTTATGACCAGAGTACATATCAAGCTGATACAACAAGCTTTAACACGGCTGAGATACGTTGCTTCGCTATAAACTTCCAGTACCAACCTTCTGGCTCCATCATCAGACCCTGGAAATCATTCATGACCAGAGTACATTTCAAGCCGATTCTAACAAGCCCAAACACGGCTCGGATATTTTGTTTCGTTATGCAGTTACTGTGATTACCTCTATCATTAAATCAGCTCAATGGTATCACGTTATTGTATTGTCATCAGAACTACACACAATTGCCAGGTTTCATAAAGATATGACTATCAGAAGTGGTTGAAATTTGAATTTCAAGATTCCGGTAATTGATAGATTCATACATATAGGCCAAGCTAATAAAAGCTGGTTAAAACACATATATGTTTTAATTTGCAAAATTTCTGAATTTAGTAGTGAAATAGTCCGCTATAATCATAATCATAATCATAAGTTTTTTATTCAAAATAGTACGAAATAGTAACTTTTTGACGTCAATAATGCATACAAACATACATAAATGATAAAAAATTAAGATATTGTGACATTATAACAAATTATTGTGACATATAACGTGATATTAATCATCGAGGTAACCATTTTATTTCCAAGGGTCTTTGTCGTCTAGATAATCATTTATTTTATAGTAGCCCTTTAAGTACAGCTTCTTCTTAATAAATGACTTAAATTGTATCACAGATAAATTTTACATGTTTACTGGGACTTTATTGTAGAAGCGTATACATTGCCCTTTGAATGATTTTGTGGTTTTGGAGAGTCGACTTTTATGGTCAGCAAGTTTATTTATATTTCTAGTATTGACACCATGCCTATCAGAGTTTTTTAAAAACAGTTCTTTATTTTTATGCACATACATTAAGTTTTCATAGATGTAATGAGATGCAAGTATCAAAACATTGATTTCTTTAAAATTTTCCACGTAACGACTGTCTAGCACCCAATTTATAAATAGCGCGGATGGCTCGTTTCTGTAGTATAGATATTTTATCAGCGTCAGCAGCATGACCCCACAGCAAGATGCCATACGACATCAAGCTGTGAAAATAGTTGAAGTAAACCAGCCTCGCGGTGTCTATATCTGTTAAATTACGAATTTTTTTTACAGCATATGCCGCTTTTAGTTAAAATGGTTTAATTGTTATATTTTTCTAGCTCTCTGTTAATTCTAGTATGCTGTCAAAAAAAATGTGGAAAAAAACAAATGATTTGCATAAAAACAACTCGTAAAACAAGAGATAATGAAATAAAATATTAAGTTGGAAAGGTTGTGGTTGACAACCACCAGGGGGCGCACTATGACTAATATTTCAATATCTAAAGATTGGACTTATAGACTTAAATTTTGATACACAGATGCCTTGTTCGTTTCAAATCACATTGAGAAATGTTGGTGGAATATCTCATATTCAAGCTACACTAATAATATTAACATGTCGCCGTATTAAATTATTTCTAGCCGACAATACTTTAACTTGAAATTTTACTCAGGTCAACCTCCTTCCCGAAGGGACATCCCACTCAAAATCCTTCCATAAGTCCTTGGCTACTTGCCGGAAAAGTTTTGTGATCACAGTAGGGCGGTGTCGACTACAAAGAGCGAACCCATACCTCAGGCTGGTATAACGATATGTGTTAGTATAAAATCAAAGACTATCGCGGTTGTTTGACATTATAAATAGGATAGAAAACGAATTTACCGCGTGAAATTTGTAGCACCCGGCACAACGGCGGCTGCAACGTCACCGAAACGTCGGGTGCTACAAATTTCACGCTATAAATTCGTTTTCTATCCTATTTAAGATATGTGTTAGTTCTTTCAGCCGTGGAATAAATGTAGAAGACTTAGAGACAAGACAATCTACTGTCTAGCTCGGAAAACAAGCCCATTAGAGGCCAACGCCTTACGGCGAGGTACCGGCAAAGGTATCCAGCGGGCAGCTTCGCCCCCTAACTACCAGTTTTGGTAGGATATCTCCGTCTAGAGTTAATCTTCAGGATACCTCTGTCCTCCCGACTGGTTACGGGTCCGAAGTCGCGTACGCGGCCTCTACCAGCTGTATTACAGCGGTAATTCAGTTTGAATTTATCGCGGACCTGGGCGTCCTTTGCCCGTGTTGCCACACGGGATCGGGTTGCTCAAGGTCATTTCAAGACAAACAGAAGGGTGGATGTTGACAGCAGGTCAACATCCAGCAGGTCAACATCCAGCTGCTTAGGAGACAGAAAAATTTTCATAGTCTCCAGACTCCTTCAGCAATTAGGCAGAGTGCACAACCGATGGGCGTCGCCGAACGGTGCGCAAACCGTCCAGTAGCGCCGGGATGCAATCCCACCATGAGAAACTGGTCCACCATCTTATGAGGTCTGACACGCGAGAGTCTTACCCGGAGTAGCCTTCCTCACGAGGAGGCTTCTGACTAGGAGCTGAATCGTGAGTAGAGCCGATCCGAGAACAAAATGGTTCTTGTGGTTTAAGCTGCACGAAACCGTTCGCTACCAGTTTTGTGATCACAGTATTTTTTTTATTTATCGGGTAGATTTTAAAGTTTATGGTGTTTGCCCTTTGGCACACGCCAACTTCTTCAAGTTGCAGTGGCGCCCAACATAGGGCCTTTCTGTTCTGTCTTTCTTCGAAGAGCTGAAACTGTGGCTGGCACGTTCCATCTGTTGATCTAGCCGCGATAGCTGGTGTCGTAACCCGAAAATGATCCCACTGGCCTAAACCTCATTATGTAAGCTTTTGTCCGCAGCGACGGGGAACAATGGCAGTGGATAATGCGCCTGCTAGCACGAGTGCGCAAATGCGTTGATAAAGGCAGGTCACGCTCTCCAGGCCAACCTGCATCGTTGTACGTCGCATTATTATCATAGCTAGAATGTATCCAATGAATTTACACAAGATTTCCACTAGATTAGTAACAGTATAACTACCGTAATTTAAGAGCGATGTATCCGAGAGAGTTCCTCTCGAGAAAATCCATTAAATATTTTATACTCACAGTCGATTGTAAAGTGCGCTTAATGTGAGAGTCTGAAAGCCTGTCGAAGCAGTTTAAATCAAGAAACGAGCCTGTGTAAAATAAACTTTTACAGTTATGACCTCACTCCTTTCCTACACTGGAGCGGGGATTATTATAGAGTGTTCGAGGGTAAAGATTGGTTGATACAAAAGGTAGGTAGGTTGTATATTGGAAGCTCAATAGAAAGTATGGTAAGGGTAATATGGTGGGCAATTAAGATCCGATATATATATATATATATATATATATATATATATATATATATATATATATATATATATATATATATATATATATATATATATATATCTATATATATATATATATATATATATATATATATATATATATATATATATATATATATATATATATATATATATATATATATATATATATATAATATATATATATATATATATATATATATATATATATATATATATATATATATATATATATATATATATATATATATATATATATATATATATATATATATATATATATATATATATATATATATATATATATATATACATATATATATATATATATATATTATATATATATATATATATATATATATATATATATATATATATATATATATATATATATATATATATATATATATATATATATATATATATATATATATATTATATATATATATATATATATATATATATATATATATATATATTATATATATATATATATGTCATGGAGATGAATACGACTAGTGTCGAAATATTCTCAGTCATATAATTTCTTCTAAAATAAGTTACTAACATCCATTTCTGTTACAGAAACCATCCTCCTATACTTATTACATCCAAGGGCATACAGTAATTCGGCTGCAATAACCAAGAACATCATAAATTATCAATTGCGGAAACAGGTGCTGCTGCCCTTAGTATTTAAAGAGCACATTAACTATCGTTAAAATGTTTCTGGTCCACCAGGACCCCAGATAAGTAACTTTTCATGAATCAAATTTCATATATTATTGAAAATAATTTATATATATATATATATATATATATATATATATATATATATATATATATATATATATATATATATATATATATATATATATATATATATATATATATATATATATATATATATAATGAAAGGGCACTTATCTGGTCTGTGGTGACCAGGAGTGACTCCACATATAAGTAAAATATATACCAAAAACCTAAAATTACTTCAATAAAAAATAATAATAATAATAAAATCTTTCTTAGCACCACTTATTTTCCTGGTGCTGAGAAACTGCAGAGATATATTATCTGATTTATTCCCCATCATTTCTAATGATGCATCCACTAAGGATCTCTTAGATTCACCGCCAATTTTATCTTTCCGCAGACCACCTAATATTAGATCAATATTAAACAAAACAAAAAAATAATCAAAATTTCTCTATTGGTAATAATACTTATGGTCTTCAACCTTGTGGTCGTCCACGTTGTAAAACTTGTCCTCTCTTAGATCTAAGTCCTTTTTTTACCAGTCCAAATACTACTAATAGTTTTTTGCTGTTGCAGTTGTATTTCAAAAAATATAGTATATCAACTTCTGTGCAGGACTTGTGTTGCCTTTTATATCGGTGAAACAACAACACCACTTAATATTAGACTAAATAATCATAGGGCTAGTGTAGGAAATGAAAGCCAACTCCCAATATCTTTGCATGCCAGGGCACATAATTTATCTTTTGATCAATGTTTTAAAGTTAAAATAATAAAATGCCTTGGTGATAATGCACAAGAAAGGGACGTCAAATCTTGGGAATTGGCTTATATTTATATTTTTAGGCGCTTGCAAAGGTTCCGGTCTCAATAGGCAAAATTAATAAGGTTTATCATATTATCATAATCATCAAATGCTTTTTATTTTAATTTTTATCATTCATTTTAAAATAACGTTTTGCACGGTTGGTTTCGGTACCTTAACTAAATCGTGTAAAATATTATTAATCCATTTCTTTTTGTTCGATTCCTTGAATTTAAATTTTCAACGAATTGTTCGATTTCAGAAATGTCAAATATCTTGACGACGGCTGAGCCGAAATATTGATATACATTTTATAACAATCATTAATATTTAAGAAACACTAATCGCCTATTATTTTCCAGCATTCATTCTCGTCTCGCATTGTTGTGTGCCGCTGTGAAAGACTGCCATTTTGATCGGGTTCTAGTGCCACAGCAGGAAGCACCAGCAAACACTGAGTGAGGAGAAGAAGAAGGCGTGGAGTCACTCCTGGTCACCACAGACCAGATAAGTGCCCTTTCATTATTTTATCATTTCATTTATTTATTTAGTGATAAACATAATTTCAATTTGAAAATATATATATATATATATATATATATATATATATATATATATATATATATATATATATATATATATATATATATATATATATATATATATATATATATATATATATATATATATATATATATTATATATATATATATATATATATATATATATATATATAATAT